>CAJDSM010000022.1:36467-58967 GCA_903981925.1 Ostrea lurida
CACAATACGCCTGAAAGTTGCTCCCTCACAGCTGTCAATATTTTTCGTGAGGAGTAATGACAGGGGCTTGGTGGAACATTTACAAAATGTACTAGACCAGCAATGTATCTTTTTAAGGGTTTTTTGTGAAGTTTTGGAATTCAGTTTACATGTAGGTACGGTAATTCACATTCATCCGTCCCATTGAGTAGGATATTTAAATGTGTTTTTAAGTGAAAACATGGTGTTGAAGTAAATCATATTTAGAGAAAGCAGTTGGAGTGTAGGTGCGCGATTACTAAATGTGGAATTAATACCAAGTTTCATTGATGCAGTTGTAATAATGAGCCATACAAAGTTATTGTTACATGTACAAGCTTTGTCAGCTGGAACCAAAACATATTCCTTGTGTACCGGTAACCTATCTAATGCTTTGATCACCTCTGGTTGACGAAAAACACAGAAGGATAGAGGGTACGTAATGATGATGCATTGAAACATGTAATGTTTTAGGTTTGGCTTAGATTGGGGGAATTCTACAGGCATTTAAATGGCAAATTGTAGTATAGAGTTTACAACAGAAGGTCAGTTTCACGTCACGAGAACACGTACATGTATTTATAATACCTCGTAAGAAACCCCGACTTGGGAGATTCACCGCTTTTGTGCAACATCTCTGAGTACGAGTGCGGATATTTATGAGGAGCAGCAAGGTTTTAAAAGCAGCCAATATTTTGTGCTATTAGATTATACGCAAGAGTTGTTCTGCGTATGATCAGTTTTTGAATCGAGGCAGGCTAACTTACAGACAAGTTGTGTTGCAGTGGTTTCAAACAGTCACGTTAAAGGCAGCATTTCGTAAATTCTATGGGTCGTTATAACAATTTAGTTTACCAATATGACCTACCATTGAGTCAACTGCTGTCTGATGTGTTCTAGCCATTGTTAAGCCGTTTTTCACACACTAATTTGACTACGGATTGTCCCGTTTACTTGATCAAAACTATGGGCTCCACGGCGGTGTGACCGGTCAACAGGGATGCTTACTCCTCCTAGGCACCTGGTACCACCTCTGGTGTGTCCAGGGTTCGTGTTTGCCCAACTCTTGTTTTTTGTATTCTACGGTATTTGGGACTTACGTGATTGATCACTGTTCGTTATCTTTGCCTTTACATGATGCTTAAACTGCTGAGTTAGCCATTAGAGGAAGGCCTTTGTGCCCAATTTGTACAAGTTTCTTGGTTTCTCAAGTGTTTTTTTTTTTATATTTGCACTGGGGAAAACACACGTGATACATTCTTCGTGTCAATGGAAAGAATCCTGAGGCAACACAAAAGGACAACATTGATTAAAGTGGTGGGCATTTAGACAAATGTCATGCCCGATAGGTGTATTAAAAATAAACAGAATTTTTAAAAAGAAACGAGCTTCTGTCTTTACCATACGTATCTAATGTTTTAATTTTCGCTCAGTTCCCTGGTTAAAACACAGACACTAAAGTAATTTTGGTCACTTCTGCCCATCTACGTAAATGAATTTGATTTTACATCCGACAATATTAATCATAAAACAATATATACTCTCAGACTACTTGACGTTATATTACTTTAATCCACATTTATTAAAACAATTGATCTCTACATCAGGACAATTTCGCATAATTCGTCCTCACGCTTCTGCAGTCCATTGTAACACTGACCTACAGAACATTGGAGGAAGAATGAGTGTCAAGCAATAAATCAAAAGTTGGTGACAATTTTATTTTCATGTCATTTATATAACCCTGTTTCTCTCTCTCTCTCTCCCCTCTTTCCCTCTGTGGTAAACTACAAAAAAAAAAAAAAAAAAAAGAACAAAAGTCATCCGTGGTTTTTTGATGCATATCCTGCATCTCGCTGTGATGTGATTTTACGAGTTATGTCTGAATGCATAACCCACGTCCTAACCACTTGTCAGCTGATAGGAATTAATGATCTGACATGGGCAGCCTTGCGCTGCGTACGTGCCTACTGGGAATGGGAGAAACTACGGGAGTTTTATTTCACCGTTTTTTGTCCTAAATTGGTAGAGAACTCTTGCACTTTTATGTCATGCTCTGATGGAACGGATCTCTTTCATTCACTGAATCACGTCTTGGGGTGTTTGGTTTGACCTTCCGGAAGCTAGGGGAAATTTTTCACTCGCATGCTGAAAGTTCTCATAACCTTAGGGATCTTAGTTTTACGTCCTATTGTTCGTTGATTTCACATTTGCTGCCGGCATCCATTCGTTGTTGTCTCTAAATTTAAACTCTGTTCAAGAAAAGCAGATTTTTAAAATTGGAAATAAAAGTCATCTTTTGTTCACATCGTTTACTTTACCTTATGACATGCACAATGAAACTAGTGATTCCGATGTAAAATTATTGAGGAGTTGGGGACTGCGAGCACTGGTATTTCTACTTAATCATAAACTTATTCATTCATTATCAATGTATGACACAATCATTCATTTTTTTTAAAAAATAAATCACACAAAATGAAACTTTGAAATCAAAATTGCACTTTTATTTTACTATTTCGATTTCCCTTATGATTTTGTTCTTACTGTGCACAAATTCAAGTCTTTTAGAAAAGACATCAAATGAATAAAAATGAAAAATTGATAATAAATATTTAAAAAAACACCCAAAACACAGACGAATTTGACACTATGGTATGATGCAACATGCCTTTACGTAAACAATAATATGCTTTCTTGTGTGGTTTATGGGGTGTATCACCGTATTTAACCGGCAAACCAATAAAGATATTTTATTGTAAATATTTTACTGTATTTTTTTAACATAAAAACTAGATTTAAGGACTAAAATAACATATCCTTTAAAACGGAACAGCCAATGTAACCTTTGACCTCGACGCCGGTCCATATTTGACAATCATTACACGGACAGGTGTACTACAAAAACTAGATCGAACTAGTTTGAACAAACATGAATTTATTGACTGATGAACGCAATGTCAATTTCAAAAAGAAATTGGAGTGAATATACATATATTTGGATATTGTACTGAACAAAGACGACGAATTAACAAACTCAAATTATGACCACGGATGACTTCTGCTTTTCCATTGTCAACGTCTCATACTTATGGAGCAATGTTCCATATCACCTGGATATAAGTGTTTATCGATATGCACGACAACATGATCTGCCACTGACAAATACGTTGTTTGCTATAGCTGTTCCATGGTATCGTTAAGTCAGTATTTTATAGCAAAACTATGATCTTATTTGCAATTACAACCTGTCATTAGTTAAGCCGTTTCTTTAAATGTCTATTTTGAACTACGGATTACTAGCTGTACTTGTTTCTTCACCAATATGTCGAACTCACGACAGGTGTGACCGATCCACTAGGGATGCTTGCTTCTCCTTGGCACCCTCTGGTATTTCCCGGGTCAGTGTCGTCCCTACTCTAAATTTTGTAATTTTCTCAGGGACTTATAAGGTTGATTCTTTTAGTATTCCAACAGCATATGCCTGCAGAAGTGGTGGAAATCAAATATGGATGCTGAAGAACGCTTAAGGACTTATAGTAAATTTGAAATCCCAGAACTTTTATCAACAAGATAAGTTTGATGCAAAGCATCAAATCGGCCACTAAAATTTTAAATATTCTGAATTATTTCCAAAGAAACATACAGAAACGAACAACATGCTTGAGACAGGCCATCTCCGATAGTTACTTCACGCCCTTCTACGTTGAAATTCTAAACACCTAAGTAAACAGAATGAAAGGCATACCCCGGATCTCTGTCACATAATGATGGCGATACCATTTCCTGGATTGGCAAATCTGATTTGCAGGTTGAGATTTTACATAAAATCAGTCAAAATATCTCAATCAAAACATCTGAAGCTGCAGCGAATTCAAACCAAAATAACTTGATTTATCGAATCATTATCTGGAAACCTCATAATGAATTGCTTCTACTTTTTACACAATGCCATTTCTGAGAGTATATGTTGTAAACACTTCGTATAAAAATCGTAAATTCATATTTCCTGATTAAATTTTGTTGAATAATGAATAAAAATGAAATGCATTGATTACAGTTATTACTACTTTTATTAAATCTTTTATTCAGAACTTTTACACATATTATTAATAGAAATCATTTTCTCGAAACACTAAAACAAAGACTTTCCCTCTCCCCATGTGCACATTCTAACACAATCACAAACAGATGGAACGATCCTGCGGTCGATAACATCAAAACGTATGACTTCTAAACACTTTACTTGACCCTTCCGCATGATGAATTAAAGACTGGATTTTTTAACGAATTGTGCTCCTTAGTTAGCAGACCTGTTTTTATACGCCCGCATAAAAAGTGGGCGTATTATGCTATAGCGCTGCCGTCCGTCTATCTGTCCCTTTCACTTTGTCTTTGCAACTCCTCCTAAACCCTTTTGGGGATTTTGATGAAACTTGGTACAAAGAAAGATCACAATGTGAAGATGTACATATTGGAAGGGGAATGCTGTCCAATGTTTTTTTAAAGGAGTAAGGGCCCTTGGACTTAGGATTTTCTGTGCAAAATATTTTGTCTTCGCAACTCCTCCTATACTCTTGGGGGGGGGGGGGGGGGTTGATGAAACTTGGTACAAAGAAGGATCACAATATGGAGATGTGCATATTGGAAGGGGAGTGCTGTTCAATGTTTTTGAAGGGGTTAGGGCCCTTGGACTGAAAATTTTCTATGCAAAATACAACCTCCTAAACCCTTGGGGGATTTTGATGAAACTTGGTACAAATAACGATCACAATGTGCAGATGTGCATATTAGAAGGGGAATGCTGTCCAATGTTTTTTAAAGGAGTTAGGATCCTTGGACTTAGGATTTTCTGTGCAAAATACTTTGTCTTCGCAACTCCTCCTAAACCCTTGGGGGACTTTGATGAAACTTGGTACAAAGAAATATTACAACGTGGAGATGTGCATATTGGAAGGGGATGCTGTCCAATGTTTTTTAAAGGAGTTAGGGTCCTTGGACTTAAGATTTTCTATGCAAAATACTTTGCCTTCGCAACACCTCCTAAACCCTTTGGGGGATTTTGATGAAACTTGGTACAAAAAAAGATCACAATGTGGAGATGTGCATATTGCAAGGGGAATGATGTCCAATAATTTTTAGAGGAGTTAGGGCCCCTGGGTCAATGATATATGCGGGCGTATCATGTACTGGCTTGGCGGTGCCCTATTTTTATATTCTTTCGAAGCCGAATTCATTCAAATACTTCTACATGAGACGGAAAAAAAGCCCTCGGGGAATAGTTCCTGCCTCGGGTTGAATAAAAACTATTCCACTCAACTATTGAAATCTTTGCGTCATGCATCAGCCAGTGAATAAGTGTATATATCACTTCATATACTTGGATGTCGATATATGCCGATGCGAACTAGAAATAAAAGACACCACTGAGTCTTCCATATCTGCTTTGTATTTGGATATTTTATTGAACGTAGATATTAACGGCAAACTAACAACTGAACTTAATGATCAACGGAACGATTTCAGTTTTTATGTAGCAACATTCCATCATCACCTGCATATGTTTCTCAACTCATTCGATACGCAAGAGCTAATTCTGCGTATGAGCAGTAGACTACTTACAAACAGGTTGTTGTTGCAGGGGTTTCAACAGTCACATTTAAAGGCAAATTTATGGTCGTTATTCTGTAACGATCTAGTTTGCCAGCATGACCTGCCATTTGATAAAATGCTATTTGAAATGTTTCATTGTAATTGTTAAGCCGTTCTTTATACACTGGTTTTGATACTGATTACTCTTTTACCTGATCAAGACAATGGGCTCATGGCGGGTGTGACCGGTCGACAGTAGATGCTTACTCCTCCCAAGCACTTGTTTCTAATTCTGGTATATCCAGGCGTCCGTCATTTCTTGGAACAGGGTACCTTTGGATCAAGGTCATTTTGATATGTCAAGGTCACTCAAAAACATACTTTAGATAAGGGGAAAAAGCCTTATTTCAAAAGTTTTGAACAAATATTGATCATATACCCCATTGATTTATTGTAAATTGCTTTAACTGTTTTTGAAAACACTGTTAAATTATTGCACGTACGTTTTCATGAGAATGTGCGACATGTCATACCCTTATTTCAAGGATTTCTTGTATTTGGTTTTTAAATCGGTGTTTACAAATGATGGCTGCTCGACCAATTCTAGTGCACACGTGTCCAGTTCAGACTTCCAAAGGTAAAGATCATAGGTGGTCTTATTTGTGCTTTTTAACTACAATACCGAACCAGAGACCGCAAAAACCGAGGTCCCGCGTCACAGTAGGTGTGGCACGATAAAGATCCCTCCCTGCTCAAAGGCCCTGAGTGCCGAGCATAGGCCTAAATTTTGCAGCCCTTCACCGGCAATGGTGACGTCTCCATATAAGTGAAATATTCTCGGTGGGACGTAAAACAATAAATAATCAATCATAAGTGCTTTACATTTTTGTTTAAGAGAATAAAGGATATCACAGTCATACGTCTTCATTGTTTTACGCTCTTTCAAAGTTGAAACCTAAACTTAGACAGCTGTGTCTGAGTTATATACGTCATACTGGGATTCCTCTCATGCAGGAGGGACTATTTATAGACGCATAACCAGACATGACAAGAAATAATACCAGTCCCGAGAGAACAAACCATCGAAAGAAGGGAAAGTTGGAAAGGGAAGGAAACGTCCGGGAGCTTCGCCCCCTGAACCCCCTACCAGGGCACATTCTGGATTCCCTGGGGGCCTAAAAAGTTGAGATAGCAGAATTAACTGGAAAGAAATGATTCATCTAGGTGTATATATTAGTCTCGATGCTTCTCTATCTGAATCGAATATGATACGCATGTGCAGGCATTCACACCACGAGCAGGAAATGAATTTATAGGTTCTCACTATAATTTCGTTTTAGATAATCTTCCCTGTTTTCTTTTACATGTCCGAAAAAGAGTAGGCTCACTGAGGGTCGTCAAGGAAACTTGAACACTCAAAACCAAACATTACAGTTAGCTAACCATCGTAAATGGCTGAAATATTGCCAAAATAGAGTAAAACAAAACTCAATCATTTTTTTTTCTAAATGTTAATGTTTTCAAGCTTGTAGAAAGGGACAATAATGACTTTTAAATTTCATGCAACTAAATTAAATAATTCTATACAACCCAGGTAAACATCGGACCATGCAGTTTTATGAGTCTTCTTTGGAACCTCAGGGGTACACAATAGGTTAAATCTATAAACACGTACTCAATTTTCTAATGTACGTAATGTACCCGAGTTTGTTCAAAGTATGACCTCGGGGTCAGAGTTTAACGTAGCTAGGGCTTGATATTAAGTTTAAAAGTATGGAATTTTTGTGAATTCTTCTCAAAAAGACCCTTTTTATCAGTTCAATAATATATCTTCCTCTTATATAGTGTAGATTGACCATAATAGAGGTTTAAAAAATTACAGATCCGGAAAGGTTTCAAGGGGGTGCGGTGCGTTTAAAGTTGTACCTTTTCCGCCAACAGGGGGGAGGGTGTTGAATATGCAAAATGGCAAAAAATTACCAATTACGCTAAAAATGCTCAACCAAAGAGAGTTTGAAACCCTTATAATCATACTTCAAGATTCGTCACACGATAAGAAATTCCTTAAGGAGTCTTCCTTTTCAATAAGCATGCAGAGGTATACATTTAATTTACATTTATGAAATCGATATATATCTTATATAGTCAAGATTCAAAATCTTGGTACCATGGTTCCTGGGACCAAGACAGGGTTACAGCTGAAACTATATAATTCGTATGTTTATTACGAAAATATTATTTTGCTGTTCTTTCCGTGATTACTGGTCTATCATATCACATGTTGTGGCCAAATTTTCTTTGTTTCTTCGTTGTTTTTGTGATACTGGAAGGTAACATGATATTCAACCTAAACCTCAACATTTACATTTCGACAGCAGGACAAAAGTATTGCTTAGACAATTGACGGACAGCCTTAACCACAGCATTAGTTTAAGGTTGTCGTCATAAGTACATTTACTGAAATTATGGCCAGTCTGTTATTCTACAAGACTACTTACCAATGATAAAGTACATGGACGAATTAGATCAGCATAAAAAGTTTTCTTGTCCGCAAAACATTTCTGTCAAGTCTCTTCACTTTCCCTTAAGGATTTTGTCAATATAAGTTTGTTTTCATATACTTGCATTTATATTTCAACCTTCTTTCTCAAAATACGCAAGTTCTATTGAAACGCCATGTTTACATTAGCGAAGTATAGTATTGAATTCAGAAAATAAATTGTCAATGTGCATGGTAACTCAATGTGAACACAGACGGTATATGTGGCATATTTGGTCGTCATGATGATTTTTTTAATAAATATATTTTCTGCATTAATTTTCACTCAAACACATGTACATTCAAGGATCAAACAAATTTTTTCAATATATTTGGCGTGGCCTGTCGACCGCAGCAATGGCAAACTGAGTGATTTGTAAATTGGGATGTCGAATGTAAAACCATTTCGACCTGCTTTTGAACAGGGTGCACATCATATTAACAAAGGATTTAGTTGAAAACTGTATATTGGGGAAGTAATTTCAAAATAAGTAACAACATTTCAGGTCTACGTGCTATGTTGACTTTTATATGAACTAGGATTTACTTCAACATCTGGAGATCACTATATATTCACAGCAATCTCACAAAGATGAAATCTTCAAATACCTTTCTGTTTTGAATACTTTCTATTACGAAAATCAGGAATCAATTTAAATTACCATACCTTTATTGGCTTCCGAAATATATTATATAAAAACCCTTATAAACAAAGATACATCGCTGGTTCCAGTAAGTGCTCTACAAAACCTCTTCTTTACTTTTATTAAACTACTATGAATAGGCTATTTGAAAGATTGTTTCGGACCCGTGGGGGTCCGGGTTAGAATAGGTCCCCAGCATCCCCTTGCGTGTCGTAAGAGGCGACTGAATGGGGCGGTCATTCGGATGAGACCGGAAAACCGAGGCCCCGTGTCACAGCAGGTGTGGCACGATAAAGATCCCTCCCTGCTCAAAGGCCCTGAGTGCCGAGCATAGGCCTAAATTTTGCAGCCCTTCACCGGCATTGGTGACGTCTCCATATGAGTGAAATATTCTCGGTGGGACGTAAAACAATAAATAATCAATAAAGATTGTTTCTATCATTATGATAATTTCAACAAGAAATAAAAAAAGAAAAAGAAATGATAAACATCTTCATTTTTTCCACATAAACAAAACGGACTATCAATAATACTGCGTTTACAGAGATTATATTTAAAATACAACTGTGTCTTAGCTTGGTATGAATTGCATATATATTGGTGTAACGTGTGCGAAACAAAAAATGCAATATTAGTATCGATGCTTTCGCGAAATGATTTGATGGAATTGGCATCCCTAGCGTTTACATACAAATAGGCGAAGGTAACATCGTGTTAACGTAATCATATCCAAAACATATACAAAATCGAGTGTAGGGCAAAACACAGACCTCCGACAAAGCGGAAGCAGGAATCAGTGCCATGGAGGAGTAAGCTCCTTTGCTGACCGGTCACACCGCCGTGAGCCGTAGTCGAAATAAAGTAAACGGGATTACCCGTAGTCAAATCTAGTAAGGAAATGACAGTCTAACAAATGGTATGAAACAAATCAGTCAACATATGACTTAGTGATACTTGTAATCGCAAACAAGGTCATTTAACGACCGTGAACTTGCGAAATGATGACTTTAACGAGATTCGTTATAACCCTGCAACTTCAACTTTTTTGTTAGTAATGGCCTCGCTTAAAAAATCTGCATACGCAAGCATGCTCTTGCGTATTCGAATCAACTGCGATGATATACACACCATAAGCAGTGATAGTGGTATTTACTACATAGAAAGGGAAAGTTGACGTTGCAAAGTTAAAGTCATCACGCTTATCATATATGTAGTTGTCAGTCTGCATTAGAGTCAATGTTAAGTAAAATATCAATATGAAGGCAGATCTGTCAGATTCTGTGGCGTCCTTTATTCGAGTTCTCGGATATATCAAATGGACATAATTGTGAAAATTATGATTGTTAATTGATAACACTTCATCTATATACCGAAATGTAAGTTGAAGGACACGGGCAAGTTTTTTGTTTTATTCCCGTAACAGTTTTTGTACAAATTCTGCTTCATAATGAATATAAAAATAGTCTGCCAATAAGGGGGCACAATTAGTGCCCAAGGAATACCAAAGGATTGTTGGAAGACCTGGTCTCCAAAGACTACATAAAATATTATAAAGAAACCAAGCGATGTTCTTAATATCTACTCAGGTACTTGTGTGGGCAATCAGTTTTTTTAACAAAATATGTGTCTTGTTTCCCAACGACTAGAAATTGTATTTTTCGGGTGCCTTTTTGTTTAAAAAGCAATTATCTATAATCTGAAGGGCCTAGATTTTAATTTATCGTGAGATCGTGGTATAGAGTGTGGAGAAATCGTACGTTTTTGATGCAGTCAATTTAGAAAATTCTCGTGATTTTAGGTTATCCAAAAGCTCTTTAGAATTTTTTAGATCCACATTGCTGATTGACACCACTTCTGGAATAAGTAGTGGAACAGTAACTCTGAAGAGACTCTTTAATAGCTGTTAATAGTTTAGTTAAGAGTAAAGAAAGAGGCTTGTAGAGCACTTCTGGAACCAGCGATGTATCTTTGTTGTAAGGGTTTTTATGTAATTTCGGAATGAATTCCATTGTTTTACAGATCTGGTACAATTGCTTTTTGAATAATTGTCTTCCCCACTTTCGTGGGAGATATATTGTTTTTGGCTGTCCGTCTGCTGTCTGTCCGTCACAAAGTTCCTCTGAAACTACTGTTCTGATTTTAAGAAACTTGGTTATGTAGCAAAGGGCATCATATGTAGTTGTGCATTTACCAGGAAGTGTTTTGTGGGGATTATGTCCGTTTGAATGTAGAAATTTGCCTGAATTCCTATGAATGCACGTGTTCAGCGCATTTTTAAGAGACCTGATATGTAGCAAGGACATCATATGTAGTGTGTGCATATACCAGGAATTTTATTCTCTAATTTTTGTGAAAATTATGATCGTTTAACGAAGAAAATTGCTTGAATCCTCATGCATACCTTGTCAGCTGTGCATATTACGGAAATTTTTATCCTCTAATTTTTGTGGGAATTATGTCCATTGAACTTAAATTTTTCCATAAATCCCCAACACAACTCCTTTGAACTACTGCAACTGACAGCACGTGGAGGGGGGGGGGGGGGGGGGGGGGCATATTGTTTTTGCCTCCAAAAACAAACTTTAATTTTAATCTACATTTGCAAGTGATAAACTTATCATTATTACGGGTATTATATTGTGGTACTTTTTGTGCGTGTTGGGAGCAATGTCCAGCAAATAATCAGGTACTACCTCTTTGTGAATTTTTTAAATCATTGTGACCATTTTTACAACATAACGTCTATTTTGTAAGATATCCCAACCGGTTTCTGTATATAGAATTACTTTTGAAACAAAAATAGGAAGACCAGTAATAATTCTTGCAGCACACAGTCGCACATTTTCCAGTTTTTCAACATCTTGTATAGAACAGCCATCCCAAACAGCTGAGGCGTATTCTAGCATAGGTCTTACATCTATGAATGTTGTGTATAATTTTGACGATTTTTTTTTTACCAATTTTGTATTTAATTTTTTCTCAATAGTCCAAGTTTTTTTGTAGGCTTTTTATTAAACCATCAATATATTCTGACCAACTGATAGTTCGAGATAATAATAGACCCAAGTGACGATGAACAGAAACACACTCTAGTCTGTCTCCTCTAAAATGATTTAGGCGTTATGGAAAAACCTTTCTTGGTGAAAAAGACAACCTTTCTTTTAAGTGAATTTGAGAAGCCACTTTTTTTTTTTACCATAATTTCAAAACATGCAAATCGTGATTTAACCTGTATTCTATTTGAGGATTGTTGAAGTGAATTGTCACATGCAAACATTCTACACATTGATAACATTCGTAGCTACATCATTTACACCATCTTCGCGAGCCAAGTGTCCGATTCGCTTACTCTAATCTACCCCTTGGCAGATTAAGTCGAGTTTCTATGCCGTGCTTTGACTTCCCAAGGCATCCAATCAAATTGCGCCATTCATACCTGATTGAGCATGACATAAAAACCAAAGTAGAATCATTAAGATCAGAAAGGCAAGTTTTAATACGCGATTTACGCCCGAAAGATAAAGGTGATATAAGCTCGCAACAAGTATAAAAAACAACAACAAACAATTGTTCACAGAAGCGATAACCTCGCCACCCGTCCAGTTAGGATGGCAATTCCCAGTCGCGACCTAAATCCACCAAGGGGGATAATTAAAGTAAGCGAAAATCGTGACACTTGGCTCGCGAAGATGCATTTACACTAGAACAAAAAACAGGTCGTTGTGGTGTACACCAGCAAATATATCTATTTCTGATAACATATCCTAATATTTTACCTATTGCGTCGTATGACATAAATAACTTTTAAACCACTTATTTTTGGATAGACTATCAGTGATATATGTATATTTGAATATACATATATCTTTAGTCGTATATTTACCTGTCGATACAGGTACATACGAAGGCGAACAAATCATCTCGAAGTGCTTTTCACGTGTATTAACATATGACAGCACGGTGTTGTGTAATACCTCTCGTTATGTATACAATCACGTTGATGAGGTCATTTCGTGATTTTTATACAATATGTACGTGTATGAACAATTTTGATTTATTACTTAAAGGATTCTGTGAACAATTGTTATACCGCATATATACAAACTTTACCATTTTTGACATCTTACAGTAAATACAGCAACTGCAGTCTACATGTACATGTATGTGACATTTAGCATGCATGATACATGTACATGTAAATACATAAGGTGTTATCAGTCAAAAATTAGAATTAATTGCTATTCAAGTAAGAAATTGCGAACGAAAAATAAAAACAAAAGGATGAGAGAGAGAGAGAGAGAGAGAGAGAGAGAGAGAGAGAGAGAGAGAGAGAGAGTATGATATTCACACAAGATGAAGTATATCCAAGAGATCGCGCCTCCTGTAACTGATTAGTTTGTCAGTTCGATGGTCATATCATTTAGAAACCAAACAAATATACTTTGTGATAGTTATATTGTACCGGGAAAAATTCGTACAGTATTATTAACTAACATATCGTTGAAATACTGTACAGTAACTATGATCTGGTAAAAACTGTTCATAGAGCGGAGATAATGTTTCCTTATCATTCTCAATACGCACTTGTTAATCATTGATGTCTATATAATAATGAAATATATTGTATACAATTACTGTCTGATACATGTACATGTATTTAAAAATACAACACGATGTTCATGAAAAAAAAACCCATGAAGGTGTGTACCTAACACGGCTCAATTTGAAATTGATTTATGAAGACAATCAATTTCTTTTATTTTTAATGCAGATGCTCATCTTGACAATTATTTGTCTGCAGCCACTTGTTCATCTGGTACATGTAGATACCGCTTCTTCTCCGGCGCTCGTATATCATACAAAGTATCTTTTTATCCTGGCGACCGCCACTTATCTATCTGGTGGTCGGTAGTTATCTTTCGAATACTGCAACATGAAATAAACAATACAAAAAACTGTCCTTTGTTTACGTCAAAGGGAAAGTTGATTCTATTTGTTACGTTTGAGAATTGAAAAATTTCACTTTTTTTCCCGGCCGTCTTACTTTGAAAATTACTGTTTTGTCATAATTCTATAGTTTTGTTTTTCTTAAAGAATTCACTGGCAGGGGTCTCTATTTATATGTACTTGCTCAAAATGTGGGACTTTATGAAATTCCTATGTTTCACATCCATAATGAAGAGCAGAACTTACATGTATTTCAAATAAAGAAAGTGTGGTCTCAACATTTAAAGTATTCTCTTTCACCCTTCTCCACAAACAGAATGTACATTTCTTTTTCTGCGTGCAGTCAAATTTACCACTGAATTTAAAATTTACCCCTAGGTACGTACATGTATATACGTCGACAATATCAATTATTATCGTAGAATTGAATTTTCTTTCAAAACTTTTAACTTTTCCACCATTTCAAAAATACAAAAAAACAAAACAAAATCTTAAAACCAGAAAAGAAAAAGAAAAAAATAAAAGAAAGTAGATAAAAGTATAAGGAATAAGAAAAAAAACCGGGCATAAATATACCCTAGCCATTTTTGAGTTTATGTTTTGAATGTGTTTTTTACATGTACCTCTAATCTCCAGTCTTTTGCATATGACTATAAATTATCAAGCATTTTATGCAATCCTTGTACACTTTCTGAGAAAATAACAGTATCATCTGCATATTAAAAAAGTGTAGAAAAATTCAAATTCTGGATTTATACATGTATGCTTTTACAACCACTTGTGAGCATTTCTGTCTCTATCTAAATTATTAATAAATATTGAAAATGGCATTGCCGAGAGAACTTCGCCCTGCATAAGACCTGTTTGCAAAGAAAAATATTCCGACAACTGACCATCAACTTTTACACAACGTTTTACATCACTATACATAGACTTGATATCATTGAATAATTTACCATTTATGCCATGCATGTTTCATTAGTTTATACCGCATTCTACTATGACCATTGCTGTCAAACGCTTTCATGTAGTATACAAAACAATACAGACTTTTTCACTCATAGTTTAAGCAATTGATGAGGAAAGTACAAAAATAACATCTAGTTCCTGAATCAAGTTTAATTAAATAAAAACCTAATTGTGTATCACTAACAATACTGTTTTCCTCACTCCATGCTAGCGATTGTTTGTTCAAGATAGATGTGAATGATTTTGGTATATATGACTTAATAGAGTTATTCCCCGATAGATGTCTTATTTTGTTTGAGCCGATTTTTTTTATGGTTTTATATTTCCCTTAAAAGCAACGAAATGTTCATGATTTTCCAATGTCCTAGAGTAATTGAAGATAGCCAAACTTTTCCTGTATGCTTTAAGTAAGGTTCTTCATTAATCATGGTTTGTCGGCTGACCATGATGTTTTGTTGTGTATTGGTTTTTATGGCTATGCGTAATTTCCGTTTCACAGCAAGGCTTAAATGCTTCCGATATCGCACTGGTGAATGACTTTACCGAATTGTCGACGCCTTGTGTTGTTTCGTCTATAGTTTCCAAGGAAGATTTTACATTTGGCGCACAGTGACTCATTTGTGTTTAATTCCTCTAATGAATTGGGATTCCATAATATTTTAATTGTTTTTTATGGAATGGGTGTGGTTTAACGATAAATCTTTTTTGTTGTTGTTTATTTGTTTTTAATGTTAGATAAATTGGCACATGGTCAGAATACATATTGAAATCGCAAACATTAAAATCAGAGAAATGACCTTCCATTAACGCATAATATATCAAACTACTTTGTCTCGAGTAAAAGAAAGTTATTTTTTAGTTTATCACCATTAGATCTCCATTAAGAATTCGCAGTTGAGGATATTAAAGACCCTCTTGGTCCTTTATTTTCTGATTGAGATCTCTCTGAATGTTCCATTTACAGATTTTGATATGATGTACACATGAATCCTCTTGCTCTCCCAACGTGCTTTGCCTGGCGGTTTGACTTCTTTTACGTCAACATACTAGTATATGTAGAATTTATTCACTACAAACCTCTTCCTCTGATTGGTTTTTTTTTTTTTTGGCTTCTGTATTTAAAGGGTACAGTAACAGTAACCTCCGTAAGGAACTGTTCCGAACAAAATAGTTTGTGCCCTTAAGAATTTTTAAATAGGATCTAACGATTTCTTTTTCTAACTTTACTACAATTTTTCTATGATTTATCTTGTTCACAGGTCATGATATGTCTACTCTCTCAAAACTGATTATTTTGGTAAATTCACTGTCTGCTCTCAGATCATTCCCAATAAATTCATATAAGATTTGTTCTGTGTCCTCGGGTTTATCACCTTAATTGTCGCTCAGGCATGTTGAAAAATACTGAATTATCTCTCATTGTTCTAAATGTTAGGTTCAACAGCTCAAATAATATTTTGGCTAATATAAAACAGCTTTGATTGCGTTTGTAGTACATATAGTTACTCGATACACAAGAGCTTGTTCTGCGTATTATCAGGTTTTGAATCGAGGCAGGCTACTTGTTGTTGCAGGAGTTTCAACATTCACGAATAAAGGCAGTATTTCGTAAATTCTATGGTCGTTAAAACGATTTAGTTTGCCAACATGACCTGTTATTGGGTCAAATGCTGTCTGATGTGACTCATACCAAGTGTTAAGACGTTTTTCATACACCTATTTCACTCCGGATTGCTCCGTTTCCACGATAAAGACAATGGGCTCACGGCGGGTGTGACTGGTCAACAGGGGATGCTTACTCCTCCTAGGCACCCGATCCCACCTCTAGTGTGTCCAGGATCGGATGGGCAAACCAGACACACCAGAGGTGGGATCAGGTGCCTAGGAGGCGTAAGCATCCCCTATCGACAGGTCACACCCGTCGTGAGCCCACAGTCTTGATCAGGTAAACGGAGTAATATCATGTGATTCGGGTCTATCATTCAGAATTTCTTTTGAATTCGATAAGGAAACACTTTGATGTGGGTTAATTAGTGAATTCAAAAATATCATTGATCCGACTTGCATGTTAGGTTCCGTTCCGTTATGCATTTCAGTTTTATTTTATGCGCGAAGCAGGTACATATACATGTATCTGTAAGCGGTAAATGTAGTACAGCCGAAACCTGCAAGTCCCGGATAGCATTTGTGACCAATCAAACAAGAAACGTAATTTTGTTCTGCGAATATTATTACGAAAGAGTTGTCAGTCACTAGAAAAGAGGTAAATCTAGGTGAAATTAGACAGAGACGCTAAGAAAGACAACCCTTTACAAACTGAAATTAATTTCGCCAAGATAACTTCTTTACATGAAAAATAAATCGGCAAGCCCTAACGAATTTAAATTATTCCACACTTGAAGACTGATCACTAAATATAAATATTTCTTTTGTTAAGAAAAAAAAACCAAACTGACATGTCTATAAGTCTAGTCTTTAATTTATCGTAAGGAATGATCTTGTAATGTGTTGAAGTCATATTAGGATTATTGTTCTTCATCTGTACTTTTTTATTCAACACTATTGATAATGATTTTTAAAAAAAAGAAATACTTATTTGTACACATCATAAATCATAGACCGTAAAACATACTACAATAGCATACTTGCACATCTATATATACATGTGTCAATACTGTTTTCTTTGTATAACAAACACAACACATGTGTTATTAGGGATCGCGGTCAATGAAATCAGCAATAGTCATTTTTCAAATTTATGCACAAAGGTCTCTCAAGCACAACTCGGATGCTGTCATTTCCGTTTCAATTTTCCTCCTCCATGTGTCTTTCGTCTTCCAGTGGTGTACAATTGTTAACCCTTTTCGTTATACTCTCTATATCTAATCTCAGCATGTGACCCAAATAATATACATGTGATTTCAAACGTTCTGGCTTTTCGGCCACTTCTTTATCGTTCTTGTGATCTTACTATCTTAGAATCTGACATGTCTGCTTCGTATCTGGATATTTTAAGACTCTAATGACAGACTGACAACCACATTGATAAACGTGATGACTTATAGACTTTGGCAATCGTCAAACTTCCTTTTTTTATATATAATAGTACCACTTATCAACTGCTTATGGTGTGTATGTCTAATACTACAAGAGCATGCCATCGTTAGGACTCCTTTAAAACGAGGCCAACCTAACTACTTAAAGTTTATTGTGTCAGAGTTATTCGATTACACCTTTAAAGTCATCTTTTTCGCAAATCTAACGACAAAGCTATGTAATGAACCGTTGTTCGCATTGAACTGATTTGTTTTCATACTCTTTGTTAGCTGTCATTTTCGTACTAGATTTGACATTGGATAATCCCGTTTACATAAGGGTTCACGGCGGGTGTGACCGGTCAGCAGAGGATGCTTACTCCTCCATGGCACCTGATCCTGCCTTCGCTTTTGTCGGAGGTTCGTGTTGCCCTACACTCGACTTTGTATATATGTTTTTGGGACTACATGTATGATTACGTCTAACACATTGTTTACTTCGCCAATTTATATTCCCATTATTTGCCATATGCATCTACCCCCGACCCATGAAGTCTGCTTTCTGTCTCCAAGTCTCAACAGCTTGTAAAAGCACTGTTTTTATTACATTTATACAGCTTAAACTTTGTTTTTCTTGGTCATGATGTCCAAGTGTTATTTTGCTTTAGGAATGCTGATGCTGCTTTTCCAATCCTGATGTGTATTGTCTTTTGTTGTTGACAACACTTATATATACATGTACCAGGTAAGTTTTCTTATTTCAACCATGATGTTACCTGGCCCTGCTGCTTTGTTGTTTAGTTTACTTATAGGTCTTCTGTTCCTCTGTTATTTCTGAACAATCTATATCTAAAGTTGAAGGTTTCTTGATTAATTAAGAAATTAATATGTAAGGAGAGACTGTTTAGAACTGAAAACGATTTTTCAGCTCGTGGAAAAATGGCAAAAAACTGCAGACAAACAGCGGGAAGATATCAGAGACACATTACAGACACTTGCAAAGCAGTAATTTGGTTTCCAAAACTATTTTATGTCCGTTGTCTACTATGGCAGAATTAGACAAAGCACACATCAAGGAATAAAAAAGTCCTTTATTCAATAGATAAATGACAAAGTAATGATTCGAATGACAATGATATATCACAACTAGATATTGGGACAGTAAATAAAAACTACAGTATTATGCAATATTACAAAAATACAAGTTTGACTAGGAGGATGTCGACAGTACATGAAAACTTGTAGAAGATAGGGAATGATTGAAACAGGAACTACACACTATTAAAACGAGTCAGAAAAAGATTGATTGATTATTTTACTGTTTTACGTCCCGCTCGAGATTATTTCACTCATATGGAGACGTCACCATTGCCGGTGAAGGGCTTCAAAATTTCAAAATGCTGTGATACGGGGCCTCGGGGTTTCCGGTCTCATCCGAAGAACCGGCCCATTTAGTAGCCTATTACGATACGCAAGATGATGCTGGTGACCTATTTCTAACCCGGACCCCCACGGGTTAGTCAGAAAAAGGTGATTTATGGAGATAGACCAACCAATCCGACCCCCACTCCCCAACCCCCCAAAAAATCCCGATAAAAAGTACAAGAAAAATCACATGAAAAAACGGGCAGAAACAGTATAAAGTGAAGGAGACCTCTGTATTCAACATCATGTGTTGACTGATTTGTTTCATACCCTTTGTTAGACTGTCATTTTCATACTAGATTTGACCACGGGTAACCCCGTTTGCTTTGTTTCGACTGCGGGCTCACGGCGGGTGTGACCGGTCAGCAGAGGATGCTTACTCCTCCATGGCACCTGATCCTGCCTTCGCTTTCGTCGAAGGTCCGTGTTGCCCTACACTCGATTTTGTATGTGTTTTTTTGGACTATGATTACGTTTGATACTTTGTTACTTCGCCATTTTATATCACAAAACAAGTACGTGGACGTACAGTTTTCCGATAGAAGCTTAAAGATAAGAGATGACAATGGTAACATCATACATAAGGAAGACGTTCAAGTTCATAGATGGTGTTCTATTTTACCGTAAGGTTCTCCCAAAAAATTGATGTTCGGCGATATTTTCTATTCCAACTACATACACCTGTATTGGTTAAGAGTAGAGTTAGATGATCTATTGTTTTTTGGTTTTTTTTAAATTTCATAATCACTATGTTGGTATCAAGTTATCACTGCTATATGTAAGAGTTATCATTCTTTTAATTCAGAGAAAAAGAAAAAATCCCATTATATACCAGAAATCGCAAATATTTACTTAGTATACCTTCTTAAACGGTGTACGTGAATAATGGATAAGTGTGTGCAATGATCTGTACCTATACATGTAAGTGTAAAACAAATGGTGAAAATTCGATTTAGAATACAAACAGTATGGAAACAAAATTCATTTTCAAATGCTCCACAGACATTATATACCGATCGCCGAGTGAGTGTAGCATTACACCCGAGTGAGAGGAATACAGTGCCTACTAGGTGGATTCTTATTCGCTAAATATTTTCAATTCTTTATGCAAATGACTTTGAAAGTTTATGCCTCAAGAGCGAGTAATTCTCGTGAGCGGAGTTACACTAGACTCTGATATACGAGAATGGTTTAGGCCGTGTACATATAACATATTTTGAAGAGACGTGACCAATATGACACAGGGATTTCTAATAATGAAGGCGACTTTACCTAAAACTCTGCTTTTAAAGCTAAGAAAGTGCTGTAAATGTACATGACTGTACTCCTTTTAAGTTAGTGGGATATATGAATCATGCTGGTGGAAAATTAAAACATGTTTGCCTTCAGTCTTAAAATATTATTCACATGATACCTTAGAGGTATACTTCTGTTTGATTTTCGAGGAAAGCACCTCTTACGTCTACGTCGATGTAAAAGAGGCTCATAGGCCAAATTTCTCACCTGAAAGACCATAGCTCTGCCGCTGTTCAACAATTGTAATTTTTAGAAGAATTTGTATCAATATTTATCCCCATGAAAATTTTTGACTTCATATTATGGCCCCAACGGATCATGACATAAATGAAAATGTGCTCACATGACACGAATATGCCTCAACAACAATAGGACTAACATGCATATAACCTTGCTGTTCTGATCAAGACTACATCATAGTATGATATAAAAGATCTTGCCGTAAAACATCTATATACAAAATATGAAAGCTCTATATCAGTAGTTCAGGAGATATTTGTCAGGTTTTCAAAAAGTAGGACAAGGTCACAAGATCACACATGGCTGTATCACAAACTTTGTCATACATAAACCCTACCTATAATAGTTCCAAAAGTATTTAACAGGTTACATTTTCTTACAAGTAAATTAAACTGCAGGTCAAAGATCATAGTGTGAAATGAAAAAAATATATATACAAAATATTTAAGTAGTTCGGGAGATAAGTAGTTCGGGAGATATACATGCACAATACGTCAGATATTTTTGTTTTTAAATGAGGCAAGCTACTTACAGACAAGTTGTTGTTGCAGGGGTTTCAGCATTCACGTTCAAAGGCATCGATTCGACTAAGGGCTCACGGCGGGTGTGACCGGTCAACAGGGGATGCTTACTCCTCCTAGGCACCTGATCCCACCTCTGGTGTGTCCAGGGGTCGGTGTTTGCCCAACTCTTGTTTTTGTATTCTAATTGGGACTTACAAAAACAGGGGTCGGTGTTTGCCCAACTCTTGTTTTTGTATTCTAATTGGGACTTACAAAAACAGGGGTCGGTGTTTGCCCAACTCTTGTTTTTGTATTCTAATTGGGACTTACAAAAACAGGGGTCGGTGTTTGCCCAACTCTTGTTTTTGTATTCTAATTGGGACTTACAAAAACAGGGGTCGGTGTTTGCCCAACTCTTGTTTTTGTATTCTAATTGGGACTTACAAAAACAGGGGTCGGTGTTTGCCCAACTCTTGTTTGTGTATTCTAATTGGGACTTACGAGATTGATCACTTCGTTATCTTTGCCTTTGAATAAAAAAAAAATAGGTCCAACACCAAGGTCAATAAAGAATATATATATGCATAGTTTTAATGTAAATCTCCACTCATTTGGCCCTGTGGTTTTTTAGTGCAGAGGAGAGTGAGGTGACTCACTACACCTTAAAAGGGCTTATTCCTGTCTACTCGACAAAAACAGAATATCCTTCGATAGTACACATTTTATCATATAAAAGAGAGGAAAAATAGATATCTTTGTAAAAACGAAAAAGATAAATTTGGATCAAGTAGAATACCTGCATAAGTTTCGCACAATATTCCCCTGTAAATCCACTATTACTTTGATGATATCAGTAGTTGGAAAACGTCATCAACAACCCCCCCCCCCCCCCAACAACTTTGCATCAATAATGCTTTGTAACTTCGTTATAAATTTTATGATAATTAGAAACACATGTTCTTGGTCCCTAAGTCTCTCCTGTCATTAAATAGGTCTCGTCATTAAAGCGAAGTATCGCTCATTTTGTCGAAAAAATTGAAAAGTACCAAAATGAGTCCAAATGACTCATACCAGTAATTTTTCTGTTAAAAACAACAATTCTATGCATTTATCTGCATTTATTTCCAATTCTAAAACAATTATGATCTTTAGATTATGTCCCATAAATTTTTGACTTCCTGGACATAAATTCAGTTTACTGTATAAGTTCGTTTTAATTGTAACTTTCGAAGAACATAGTCATTTTTAAATTGCAAATATCATTCATACTAGTATATTTTTTTATTATATTC
>CAJDSM010000022.1:61467-67849 GCA_903981925.1 Ostrea lurida
AACTATAAATTGAGATTCTCACCTTCAAACTATATATTTTCTTTACCCCTGTGTTGAGCTACATGATCGTCATTTATTGGTATTGGAAGATGATAGAGGTTAAATTTAGTCCACAGTGGCACATTAGTGCTCTTGTTAGTGAAACAGCTGCTCAGGTGAGCGATGTGGCCCATGGGCCTCTTGATTTTTAATATCCAATTATCATATTCGATATTCAAAGTTATGAGTTTTTAGCCTAACTGGGATATCGGAAGTAACGTTGTTCATGGCGACGGAGCCAAACTTGAAAATGAGCTAAAAAGTGTTCACAAAAAACTACCGAATATTCTGGGTAATATGCGTCGATGAAGATTATTTTGATGGTAGATCAATGTCATAGATATCGAAATTACTGAACCAGGACGCACTTCGGGGTGAGTGACGATAAAAAGCAGGCTTTCAGAGCAAATTCGAATCGATGTTTTGAATGAAAATCCCTTTTTAATAGGGGTGGTATACATGTACATGTAGTATAGACTATTGCAGGCATAATTTCCGGTTCCTGTGGTCAACTATAAGCTATGCAGACTTCCGCTTCGTTAGATAATACTCTTGTGGAATCTTGTTAAACACGCTTTTTACGAAGGCACTGGCAATCAAAGGCACGAAAATGGTGAATAAACCGTATCATTTCTGACGTCCGACCACACGATGGTGCAAGTACATGTACTTAATTGTACTATAATTTCTAAAGCAATAGAGTTGTGATTCCTAAGGCAGTGCACAGGTCTCTTAATACACTTTTCGTAAATGAAGGCATCCATTTAGCTAGTTGTCTATTCTCTAGATGAAATGTACAAGAAACAACTCTTAATAATTTCAGGGCATTGAATCCTACTACTTGAGGATCCACCATATCGCAATACACATGCATGGATTTCAGAATTTGACACATGTATGATTGCTAAGTGAGTGACGTTGATCTATCTGATTATGTTTTCATTTTGAAGAATGAGCCTCTGACTATTTATTTAGCATATAAGCTAAGGATACATGGAAACGAATTTTCTCAGTAATTTGATTTTCTCTTAAACTGGTACATCACTCGATCATACTTATCGAAAAAGACAATTTTCATAGATTTGTCTTCCTGCGGATCACCAAGAAGTTTTTTTTTAAATATCTTTTTCACCAAAGTCCTTCATTAATTAAAGTCGAGGAATGAATATGAATTGGTGAAGTAAACAATCTGTTAAACGCAATCATAGTCCCCAAAAAACACAAATACAAAAACGAGTGTAGGGCAACACGGACCTCCGACAAAAGCGAAGGCAGGATCAGATGCCATGGAGGAGTAAGCATCCTCTGCTGACCGGTCACACCCGCCGTGAGCCCGTAGTCGACACAAAGTAAACGAGGTTACCCGTCTTCAAATCTAGAACGAAAATGACAGTCTCACAATGGGTATGAAACAAATCAGTCAACATATGACTTAGTGATAATTTGTAATCGCAAGCAAGGTCATTATAGCGACCGTAGAATTTGCGAAAAGATGACTTTAAACGAGCATCGTTATAACCCTACAACATCAACTTTTTTGTTAGTAGTTGGTCTCGCTTTTAAAAGTCCTCATACGCATGGCATGTTCTTGCGTATCGAATCAACTGCGAGATATACACACCATAAGCAGGCGATATTAATACATTACTACATAGAAAGGGGAAGTCGACGATTGCAAAGTCAAAGTCATCACGTTTATCATATAATGTACATGTAGTTGTCAATCTGCCATTAGAGTCAATATTAAGTAACATAATTATCCATATATAAAGCAGATCTGTCAGATTCTGTGGCGTCCTTTATTTCGAGATTCGTCGGATTATTTGAAGGACATAATTTGTGAAAATTATGATGTTAATTGATAAGCACATCATCTCATTATACTATATGTAAGGTTGAAGGACACGGCAAGTTTTTTTTTATCCCGTAACAGTTTTTAAAAAATCTGCTTTCGTATGAATATAAAAATAAGTCTGCCAATAAGGGGCATAATAGTCTTCATAAGAATACCAACAGAGATTTGTTGGAAGACATGTCCTCCAAGACACATAAATATTATTTTATAAGAAACCCCAAGCATGTCTTAATATCTACTTCAGAGTATTGTGGGCAATCAGAGTGGTTTGGAATGCAAGTCCCCGGTCTAAAGTGAATTCGTATGATTTCCATTTTATTGTAAAAAAAAATGTTGATACATGTAGCAATGAGATGAATCCAGTGCGTATGAGTACATGACATTGGCTTAAAACTTTTCCATTTTAAATCTACTCCATTTAAAAATACTGGGGTCTTTGACGGAGGGAGCGTAACGATAAGGATGTCAAATAGGCCTCTTCCTCGGTGATGTTTATCTATGAATTGGAATACAGTATATCATTTCTGTTTAAGCGACTTTCCAATCCCCGTCCGTTAAATCCAAGGTTTGTGACAATAAGGTTTTGAATTGAAACCCCTGTATTATTGAAGAAAGATTCCATAGAGTCGTCACTGAGCGAAGAGTCCAGTAGAACCCTTCTTTTTGAGCCATGGTTCCCGAAATTATGGGAATAATTTAGGCCTGATAAAGAACCTCGCCGCTACTGCCGTAAGCTCCATATTTGTGGTATTTGTAGTTAAAACTGGTGACGTACAAAGGTATCTATATGTACATAAGTGAAAAACTCGAGAACGGGACGTAGTGTACAGCAATATACAAACAAAATAACAAACTTTGTAATTATGTTTTTCGATTCTTAAAATCTCGACGGTATGGACAGTGCTGACTAACAAGGGGCGAAATCTGTTTCGCCCATCACGACATCCCGTCATTAATTAATCGTTTTTGCATTAATTAATCAAAGGAATTGATCGTACAAAAAGGAAATTCGAAAAGGAAATAAAAATAATTATCAAAGACTTCCAAGAAACAGAATCAATGCAACTTAATCAATAATTCAAATACATTCTACAGGCGACTCTTAGTAAATACATGCATTATACAAAACGTATTATGAATCGAATTTTGAAAGTATATAAATTTGCATTGACAGTATTTGCTGTTCCGTTAGAGTGGACTGATGATTTACGATGTCAGTTTGTCATATGGCTTGTCCAATAAAGGCGATATATTGCAGGAATTGTGTGGAGGCAGGTATTGAATGATATTTTAATGATATACATAACCGTAGCTAGCGAAATATTCAATATTTACACTATTTAAAAATAATATATTGTAGACTCAAATCGCAATCGTTCTTTATATTTCAAAAATTCGAAATTGACACAATAATCATGAATAGAACTTCCAACGATGTTAATGCTCTTCATGAAATATGCTGGCGTAAGGCATCGCAACTGATATACTTTTCTCCTTGGGCTTCTTAAAAAGTACATCTTAAGATTACCATACCTTTACTGGATTCCGAAATTGCATAAAAATCCTTACAAAGTACATCGCTGTATTCCAAGAAAGATACTCTATGACTAATCTCTATCCTTACTACTAACTAAACACTAACACTGTTTAAAGAGTACTTCAGAGATACTTTTCAAATTACATATTCCAAAGTGGTGCAAATCTGTGATGATTCCAAAAATCTAAAGAGCTTTTTGAAAACTTCAAGTCACGAGATTTTCTAAAATGACGCATCAAACACTGACATATTTCTCCCCCTAACTTACTTAACACAAATAACCAATCTCTCACCATAAATTCATATCATAGTAACTTTTCAATAATTAGTTCTTTCTTTGAACAAAAACGGCACCCGAAAGAAGACCATGTCTTCCAACAATCCGTTGGTATTCCTATGGGCACTAATTGTGCCCCCTTATTGTCAGACTTATTTCTATATTCATACGAAGCAAAATTTAACTTTCAAAAAAAATCTTCAACCTTACACATATTAGATTATATAGATGATGTCTTATCAATCAACAATCATAATTATTTCCATTTGATATATATAGACGAACTCGAAATAAAGGACACCAAAGAATCTGACATATCTCCTTCACATTTGGATATTTTACTTAATATTGACTCTATTGGCAGACTGACAGCTACATTATGCGATAAGCGTGATGACTTTTAACTTTGCAATCGTCAACTTTCCTTTTCTACATGTATATAGTAATGTACGATTATCACCTGCTTGTGGTGTGTATGTCTCCTAGTTGATTCGATACGAAAGAGCATGCCATGCGTATGACGACTTTTTAAAGCGAGACCAACCACTAACAAAAACGTTGACGTTGCAGGGTTACAACGAATCTCGTGTAAAGTCATCATTTCGCAATTTCTACAGTCGCTATAATGACCTTGTTTGCAATTACAAACTATCACTAAGTCATATGTTGACTGATTTGTTTCATACCCTTTGTTAGACTGTCATTTTCCTTCTAGATTTGACTACGGGTAATCCCGTTTACTTTATTTCGACTACGGGCTCACGGCGGGTGTGACCGGTCAGCAGAGGATGGTTACTCCTCCATGGCACCTGATCCTGCCTTCGATTTTGTCGGAGGTCCGTGTTGCCCTGCACTTGACATTGTATACATGTTTTTAGGATTATGATTATATTTAACACATTGTAAACTTCGCCAATTTATATTGTCCTTTTTATGTACGCCCAGTTGGGAAATTCTAAGCGTTAATTCAGAGTATAGATCTTATACCCCCACCCCCCGCCTTGGGGGGAAATAGCATGGGTTAAAACCACCTCCTGCACCTGGCACTATTCATTTTCTTAAAAGATGCCATTGTGTAGCATCATTGTAGCATCATTGTTATCACAAAGAAATACGATCTTTTTGTTTCTAAGGAAATATGTCCAGCAACACTAAAATACACACATGTACATCCATTTTTTTTAGCACATGTACCTTCAATTTATTAAATATTAAATTGTTTATGTTCTGAATCACGTCCTAAGCTCCAACTTCATTCTATGCTTTAAATTAATCTGATATCTTAATACATGAGAGAGAGAGAGAGAGAGAGAGAGAGAGAGAGAGAGAGAGAGAGAGAGAGAGAGAGAGAGAGAGAGAGAGAGAGAGAGAGAGAGAACTCTACATATGTACGTCCCTTTGTTAAAGTGCATGTTCAATGGAACAAAACATTTTTAAAAAGTAAATAAAACTGCAGGTCATTTCACAAAATTGAAAGATATAAAACCAAAATCGTAATTATATATGCATGTACAGTATACATAAAAAAAAGTCAAAGCGATATCCAAAAAAGTGCATACCATCTATACTATTTGTCTGAAGAGATTAATTATATTTGTCATTTTCTTGAAATAAACTTTTTAATATACAACGTAGATAAGTAAATGATAATGAAATCTTTTGTCTTCCATATTAATCAGTGATTAACATTTTCATTTATGCATGTCGATGACCTTGTATTATGGAGAAACATCTGCCTACAATTGTCATATCATTTATCTCTCAATCACATTGATAAATCAAACATACTCTATAAACGGAAGAGAACTCTTTTGCATAAGGAGTTTTGATCAAAGGTTGGGAAAACTGTTGGCACGGTACCACTGTGTAATACATGTCGCTGTTATGTTTAATGATTTACGTCCAGTGAGCGCGACCTTTCAAACCACGTTTTCGTAATATCATTTTAAAAAACTAATTGAATATTATAATTACACATTTAAATGAATTTTAAAATTCTATTTTTTAATTCAGCTTTCATCACATTAGCTATTTATGCACTAACACGTAATGAGTGATTTGGTCAACTGCATTTTCGATGTATATGTATGTGATTCACTGAGACACTTGTCGTCCATTTCCGTGGAAAAAACAGGCTTTGTAGTAAACTGAGAGAGAAAGAAGACAGAGACCTATGACCAATGAAACAAGAGACACACAGGCCTTACCGATCACCGGAGCATCACACACTATCCAGGGAGTCTCGTAATTGCATTAGCTCTTAATACGGAGTCTTTTGTTCAAATGTATAACCTTTTAAAAAATGCATACGATTCCTATTCAAGTTCACAGCTCTAAGGTACTTCTAGTAAATTTGAAATACCAGAACCTTTCTCATATCAACAACATAAAAAATATGAATTTTCAACACTTTTCACGATCATTCTGCACGATAAATAAAGACAAGACTTTTTAACATTATAGTTGTTTCTTATCAGCTTTTCCAACAATCTGTTGAATTTTCCGTTGGCACGAATTGTGCTCCTTTGTTAGCTGACCTGTTTTTATTCTTATGAGGCAGAATTTATTAAAAAGCTTCTATATGAAAAGAAGAAATCTCTAGCGGTAGCCTTTAATTCGACATTTCGATACATTGACGACGTTTTATCTATTAATAATGATTTTCATTGACATA
>CAJDSM010000023.1:0-22499 GCA_903981925.1 Ostrea lurida
GTGGTTTGTACCAATAACTACACTTACCTGATACAATGCAGGTGTGGGCCGTCTTAGTACATAACTTACACTTACTGATACATTGCCAGTGTGTGGGTTTACATACACTACACTTACTGATACATTGCAGTTGGTGTGGGTTTGGACATAACTACACTTACGATTATATTCCGGTGGGTGTAGGTTAGTCACAATAACTACTTACGACACATTTCCCGGTGGTTGTGGGTTTGCATGGCCTTTCCTCCTTGTAGAGGCTTCGGCCGCAAGTCTTGGCCCCGATTTTTTCCTGTGACATCAGTACAGTTGCGTGTTCTTAGTTTGGATTCCATCCCCACAATTCGATCGCACGTGCCCCCAGGAGGACATGTAGTATTTATTTGGTACCAGCTGAATATTGAAAATATGGATCAGGATTATAAATTACTCTGAATTCAAATATGTGTATTTCGAAGAACTTTATGAAGACTTCATACCTCTCGTGCATCTAGTCGTTACTTTTGAGCAAGCTCTACCCCGAATTTCAGTCATTTTGGTTACAGGAGGTTTCCCCAGTAACACATCCACGGCCTCTACACGATTGTATCTACTTGTTGTAGTACATGATCCTACATCATTAGAGTTAACAGTTTAAAAAATAGGCCTTTTAAAACAGTCTGTGATGTTATGGAACCATATGAATAAACTTGGCTTACAATGATAGATTTGTTTTGTGGAACAGTACAATATATAGGATGCTCCCATGGGTTGTGGTTTGATATGATTTATTTATCCAACGGAGTTGTGAGTTTTCTATCCCCGAGCCAAGGCTCGGCCGGAATAGAAACTCACAAACTTGTTGGATATAAATATATCAAACCACAACCCATGGGAGGTTCTTTAATCACATGTTACCCCCCTCTCCCCTTCCTGTTTTCTTTCTGCATTACATTGGAATCTGTAGCCATGTCACTAGTACGGAACGTCATAAGTACTATAAAGAAATAGTGCACAACCAATACACAAGCCAAATCATTTTGAGAAGAATTCTTTTCAATTGCTGAATAAAGTTTAACAAAGTTAGAAATAACATTTCTTCTTTAATGTTACCACTGTTTTTGTATCCATTCAGTCAGCAGAGTCACACTAGTGTGTTTGTACACAAACGACGTTAGGGCTCGGTTCGTTTGGGTCCAATTTTTGGCCCCGCATTCAAATTAAATGATATTCCTCAAAAATTCCTTTATAGGGTTGTTGTTTTTATAAAATGATTATCATTATTGTTCGTAGAAGCATTACGTAGGTATAATACATATGTAAATTTATATATTAGTTGAAGATAACGTTATGTGGCATTTTGACGTTACTTTGTGTGACGTCACGTTAAAAGAAGGGTATCTTATTGCCCGTATGTTTGGAGTTTATTTTAAAACTATTATCGACTTTCTTAGAAATTTGTAATCACATTTTAGATATTCAATTAACAGAGCTACGATTTTAAAAGATAATTGTGGTAATTCGTTTATTTAGTTGGATTGTTAGAGCAGCCCATATATACATGTACTTCGATTGAACTAGAATTTCATCCTCAGCCCACTTTGTCGTATTCAGGCATTACATTTGGGATTAAACTTTGCATTATTTTAATCTAACTTTAAAATAGAATATCAATTGTGTACATGACACATTTTTCTACATTAACACTATACTTGACACGGGCGTAGACAAACGGGGGGGAGGGAGGGGAGGAGGGGTTCAGAGGGGGCACGTGCTCTCATTTTGGAAGGGGGGGCACAAATCGTTTTGGCATTAAGTGGCGGTTTGTGCCCCCTCCCCACTTTTTTCTTTTACATAGAGATGGTCAGATGAGGGGATACCAAAAGGATATTCAATTCTAATAGCAGGTTCTTCAGTTGCTCATAAACATTATGGGTCTTGCATGTATATAACATTATTTCTCCCGAATTCACATTGTGATTTATTTTTGACGAGTATAGCGTTAGCTTTTTATGATGATGCATCGTTATCCTGCTTATCACGCATCTGACAGGTAATAACCACCCGTAACGAAGTTGTGGGGGGGGGGGGTATATAGGTTTTCACCCTGTCTGTCTGTCCGGTCTGTGCTGTCCGAAATATGTTGTTGTCCGCAACTCCTCCTAAACGAACTTCAGGATTTCAATGAAACTTTGTGGAGGTTAGAATTACATAATGGCAGATGTGGCATATTGTCAGGAATTTAATTTGGACAATTTTTGTAGAAAGCTGTGAACGTTGTTGGACTTAGGCTTTCACCAAAAACCTATGCATCACGGCTCAGTGCGTTTGATCCACAACTCCTCCTAAACGACTTTTCAGGATTTTTATTGAAACTTTGTGGAAGTTGTTACAATATATAATGGAGATGTGCCATATTGTAGGGAGTTTTATTTTGGACAATTTTTGTTGTAGAAAGATTATGACGTTTTGGACTAGGCATTTCTCACCAAATACCTTTGCCATCAGGCGTTAGTCCGCAAACTCACTCCTTAAACGAACTTTCAGGATTTTTATGAAACTTTGTGGAGTGTTACAATTATATTGGAGATGTGCATATTTTCAGGAGTTTTGGTTTTGGACAATTTTTGTCAAGATATGAACGTTTGGATGTAGGCATTTCACCAATGTATGCATCTAGTGCATCGTCCAACAACTCCTCCTAAAGGATAATTGCTATATTACCCATTTTGATTAGACACTCTGTTAATCTGAGAAATCTGTTGTGTTTCATTATGTGTGGCCCGCCGGGGGTATTGTCCCGATAGGTACAGTTTCTAGTTTATTTTTTTTTTAATCATATTCATTTGAATAATTCAATATATCTAAAACCGTTTTAAATTGTCAAATAAGTTAAAAAAAAAATGACAGCTTTTCCTCCACATCAATGCGCGTCTATTTCGAACTATCGGACCTTTGAAGTTAAAAAGTTCTCTGGAATAATCGGCGCGGATCTTTGAATATAGGAATGGTCGCGTATTTGATAGGAATCGTGTGTAGGTCTATGCCCATCTCTTATTTTCTAGCTTTTGCTTATTGCTTTGAATTTTTTTTTATAAAGTTTGTGCCCCCCCCCCCCCCCTTTAATAGAGGTTATGATAGTTTGTCCCCCTCACTTTTTAGCCCAACCACGCTCATGGATTTACGTTAGATATACATCTTCATTTTTAAAATTGCGTTGGCGTGTCAGCCAACAGACACACATACTAAGTATGTACGTTGGAATAAGAGTAAAAAGATAATGAAAATTTCTTCAGATGTAATGTGAAACATTAAAAAACAACCGAAAAAAACGATTCTTGAAATTTATGACAATAGGATGAGAATGAAACTTCATTAATATTATAGGAAGTGATAAGGATTTGAAATGTGAGAAAAGTCTTAAAAATATATTTTTTTCCGATGCGTAACATATACGAATGTAAATTATGGAAAGTACACCCATTATTATTTTTTCTTTAAAGAAAGATAAGTGACTCATGACCAATCCTTATAGAATGTATATACAGTTATACGTATTTTACACAAATAGAATGTTTGAACTATCAATTTATTAATCTTAATTCACCATCCGACGGCCATATGGATAGGATCATACACTGGTCCCCCGCCCACCCCACCTTCTCTTGCTAATGCTTTAGTCAAAGAGATATCGTGGAAATAAACTTCTATTACCTTGTCTAATATACGTTTTTCACCAGTTTCCATTGGACTCGCGCGAAATAAAGAAGTTTAAACGTAAATTTATATGACAATTGATGTATTTTCCAGCATCTTGTGTATAAAGTACCGGTAAAATCACGTGACATATTCCATAATACTTTGAACTAATCATTGTAAAGTAATAATGAGTATGAAGAAGCATTGCATTATAATTCACCTGTAATTATGTAATTTGAAAATGGAAGAAGTATCAACAATCGTATTTCCAATATTTCAAAGATGGCTTCATTATAACACTAGTAATCTCCTGGATTGTCTAAGCGCACAAAATGCACAAATGCACGGTTGGTGTGGTTTGGTGCATCGCTACTAAATTGAATGACTTTGAACATGCACGTAAGTTCCACGATCAATTAAAGAAATTAGTAACATGATGTTGGAGCTTGTTAAATGTACTTTTAATGGCCATATCCTAATACATTAAAACATGTAAAGTAATTTCTGCAAAACAAATCTTTTACGGCACATTATTACTGTGTACATTGTTAGCAACAGCTAGGAAATGGCCACATTATTTCGGAATGTCGTAGATTTATCAATTTACTGCATGCGATCCACTCCCTCCCTTTATGGTAGTGGTAGTGCTTGCTCTTGTACCGAAATATAAGTTTGAACGAGAACTGAGCCCTTTGAATGAATGTGCATAAAATAAAATAAAATTCATCTCTAACAAATATATATACGTTAAAAACCGAGGGTAACGTCATTAAAGTTTTTAAAGTGTCCTTTTTTCCTTTTTTTTTTTTTACATTTTTTATAAAACAACAATCACACACCGCGTACATACCCGGCGCATTTATCTTGGAGAGTTTGTTAGCCAAAATATTTGATACATTGAAACTACTAGATGTACTTTCCCATTAGATATTTCCAATCCAACCATCTCTTTCTATACAGCAAATTTCGTTATATTTGTTTTGTTACTTTTCTTTGTCATTCCTTATAATATGTTTTCAAATCCATGTATGCTAAACTAGTAACACATTCTGACATCATAAGTATATATTTCATTTGAAATATTAATTTTTTGCAAGCATATTACAAGATTATAATTTCATCTTCCTTAGAATGCCTAAATATAACTGTACATACAGTCATTTAATGGTAAATATGCCATGGCGAAGTGAACTTATAATTTATTAAGGAACGCGCATCCTCATGTATAAAAAGGAATCAAAGGTTGAAAAAATGAGGTACACCACTACTCCCCCCCCATTCGTTCAAATAATGAGATGTAAAAATAGTTAACCACCCAAAACTTTCTGAGAAGAATCCTCAAGCATTATTAGTTAACAACACCCACCCACAAAGAATGCTATGGCTGATTTGTTTTGTTTTCACACAACGTTCGCGAACCTCTCTCTCTCTCTCTCTCTCTCTCTCTCTCTCGTCTCTTCTCTCTCTCTCGTCTCTCTCTCTCTCTCTCTTCCGGGCATGGTACATGTGATCAAATATAGCTTTGAAAGGATAGCGTGCTCGAGGTACCCTTAACACATACCTTGGGAGTATTCAGTACCAAATTTCAACAAAAATATAATCTGATCGTGGGGTTGCGCTAGCTTGTAATGTATTTGTAGGCTAATGCAATTTTTTTTACGCTTTAAACAGAATGGCTAATACATTGTAGTCGGCCTATATGTAGAGAGAATAAAGAGATTAAATGTTTTTTTTAATCAACGTTCAAGAGTTCTTATTATGTGGCCGAATAGACCAAACGAGCTACACCTTGTGACGTCAATTTCGAGAATCGTGACGTTATATATTACGAAATATAAATAGGCCATAGGCATAATAATTGACAACAGATTAAATTGTGAAATGCATTATATTACTTAGCATTTATGTATCCGGCAATATGTATCAAAATAAGCATTTTTCCACGGATTATAATGAAGGTATCCTCTTAATTCGTGACACGGAAGTAAGATAGCCTACTCTACAAAGTGCAAAAGAAAAACACGAGATTATCATACATTTCCCTTTTAAACTGATGTTATGAATTTATATTTCTATGCAGTGCATAGCAAGTATTTCTTCATAAACCATTTTTTAAAGATTTATTGTAACAACACATTATATACGACATCGTATACAGACTGTACGCGCATGGCGTGTACTTGCGTGCTGCAAATATGCCATAAAAAATGAAACTTTAAATTGAGAAATAACATCGTCTCTCATATCACCATTCGTAATTTTTGCATGAAATGCTTACCAATGTGTTTTATGTGTGAAATTTTTTTCAAAGATAATGGACCGCGGCTCATAGGACTGGGAGTAATGTGGGGTGGCGGAGGCAAACGGCAAAAACACTGAAGCAACGTGGCTAGATGAAGGGTACAAGAAAACAAAAAACAATAGCGGATAGATTACCAACTAGAAGAGGCAAACAATACAACTAAGCTCGAAAGGAAAACCAAGAAAAACACTGAGACCCCATCGAAGGATGGGTCGCAAGAATAATATAGTTAGGAGATAAATTTCCGGAAATACGCGTTCCGTACGTATTTGGACTACGGTCAGGAATATCGGTGTAGGATGAAGAAATGTGTCCACATATTTCAGAGGTTTTCGGTTCTTATTTTTCGGAGTATAGGTGATATCTTCGGATCATATTTGCAGTGTAGGAGAATTTCAACAAGAACTATCATTTTTTTTAAACGGGCCCGAAATACGATACCAAAACGAAATTAAGTCTAACGTCGTTTGTGACATCACAATCGGCGAAGAAAAAACATTAGTGTGTTCCATGAAGGATAAAGAAAAATAAAAAAAAAAAAAAAATAAAAATACTTGACAAATTAGTCGGGGGCGGGGGTTGGTCCTACCATGCCCCCCTCCCGGCGGCATGGGTCGTGATTTTCATTGACTTTTAATTGATATTTGATACAATGCAATTTAATCTTTTTATTTGATCGATCTACATATATGAATATACTCTGAAAATATCAAGATTAAAAAGCTTACCTGCTGCGGTAAATTTTAAGACAGAGTACAAAACTAACAAGACAAGTGTTGTGTGTCTCTGGATGGAGTTTCTTGCTCTCGTAGCCATTTTAACTTTTCTTATATTGACTCACTAGACCGCTTTCTGTTTGTGTTTAACATCTTTAAACTGACTGTTTTTGTGTTTCAAATTAAAAATGTAAGAACGACTTCAATGATCAATAACATTTACAAATACATATATCTGTTCAATAAAAGGGAGAGTTGAGAGAGAAACGATCAATATCTATTCCAATCGTTCAAACTTAAAAAGCTATCTCACATATGCAGACAATGAATGTGTGCATGTTTTAAAATAATTGTCGATACGTTTCTTAATTGGAGACAGTCTTTCCAATCACAATGATTGCATAATTTGAACGTAGAATAAAAATCGAACACGTACTCCAATGTACACCTAAAAAATGTTTAAATGTTTTGTCATTGAATTCTAGTGGGCAGACCACAGAATTAAATTTCAAAGGTTCTATACTAGTCTACAAGCACTAATTAGTATAATGCTCAGCAGCTGGTATAGTGGAGGATTAACACGTATGTCTCTTGACTCATAGGCGTATAGGAGCCGGGGGAGCAGGGGGGGGGGCAAAAGTATGTCCCCCCCGCACTTTTTGATTTTATAATTTAGAAGTTTGCCCCCCCCCCGCACCCTTATTTTTTTAGAAGTTATGCCCCCCCCCCCTTCAGTGTTTTTTTAAAAAGAAGTTTGCCCACCGCCACCCCCTTCAGTTGTTTCATGTAGCATAATTGGAAGTTGCCCCCCCCCCCCCCTGCCCCCCCCCCCCCCATTCCACGTTCATTATTTTCAGTTTTTCTTTTTTTTTTTTTTGCGTTTGTTCACATCTATTTAGAAGTTTGGCCCCCCCCCCCTTTTTTTCGAAAACAGTCCTACGCCTATGGAATTTATAAATGAAGAACATCTACTAAAATACAAACACAACGTACTGTGTGAAATTTGAAATACATCATGGTGTACATTTATACACCAAGGGAAAAAAATATTTGAAAGTTTCTTTCTTCAATGCAAAACTACAGCTAGCGTATATATATACACACGTCCCGGTACTATACTGGAGTCCCAGATTAATTACACACACACACACACACACACACACACACACACTCTCTCTCTCTCTCTCTCTCTCTCTCACCATGAAAATGAGAAAGTCCTCAAAATATCTAGATGAGAATACTTACATTGGATACTTAGTATTGTAAAGGCAAAAAATTATTGTTTTTGGGAGACCTATAAATGTTTGTCTGTTTGTCTAATACACATACTCCTTCAAATTTTTTTTGGGGGGAGGGGTATATTAGCAAGGACATGTCCCCACAACACCTGTGTCTTCCGTAATTCGATATTTTGTATGGGTCTACATCTTTCACATGCTGCAAGTCACATTTATCAGGTCCAGCATAATCTCTTAATTTAGCTATATAGTTTTATCAAGCTATATAGCTAGATCAAGCTATTTGAAATAGCTTGATTTAGCTATTTTAGAGTGAATTAGATTGGGTTTCATTAGTACAATGCCATTGCTAAAAAGTCTGGCAATAATTTTTTAACATACTAACCAGAGCACTGTTCTTATTAGAGTGCATGACAAAATTACGTCGTTTTGAAGATTTTCATGCAAAAAGAATTCCTTTTGTTCCCACAACTGTCCACTATCCTGTGTGCGTGGCGTGGTAAAGTATGATGACTTCACAATGGGGATTCATGATTGACAATCCATTATTCACTTGATCCTCTTTGACTTTTTTTGTATCCTGTATTTTAGATAGCTGTTGGTTGACAACTCAATATGATCGTAGATGTCTGCAAGTTTAAAATCCAATTTCTTTTTAAAGGACCTAGTTTAAAAAGTTTTTCTTGTTTACTGTATACAAGTGTGTTCTATGGAGCACACGTCACTCAGTGAAATTCGACTTTTCGGTTTAAAACAGCTAAATCAAGCTATTTCAAATAACTTGATCTAGCTATGTGGCTTGATAAAGTTATATATAGCTAAATTAAGAGATTGTGCTGGACCTGTTTTTGGGGACCGTATCTTTTTGCCCTCTTCTTTCGAATGCCGGTTAAAAACTGCAAGTCAAGTCAATTCAATTTTATTTAAAGTCGGTATTTTATACATATAGCAATCAACACAAGCTCTGTACATAGAACTTTTTACCCGACTATCATATAAATTAAAGAGACAACATGACATGCATATATACATGTACACAAAACCAAAAGAAAGACAAAAATAAAACATTCCAGTCTGATTAAGGAGAAGGGGGGCTGGTTTTAATCAGACTGTAAACACTTCACTCGCAAGAACGCTACTATAAAATAAAGCCCAAGATTTAAAGGAAGAATAAAAATACAACACAAACAGAAGTGAATGTCATATAAAAGCAGCCAAACAAATTTAACATAAAAGCAAACAACACAAAAATTTGCATAGTAAAGCGAAATATAATAATTAGATAATAAAAGATTAAGAATTTATGTATAGGTCAGAATACTAATAATCATAATTATGAGTTTGAGGAGAGAGAGAGAGAGAGAGAGGAGAGAGGAGAGAGAGAGAATAGAGAGAGAGAGAGATGAGACGAGAGATCGAACGACGCCCCGACGGAAACCCGAGACGACCCGAGAGAAAGACGGAATCCACTCCTCATAGTACGACACATAACCACCTACCTCATGCACACGCCATCCTAACTGCAACATTCAACCCGTAACAGCAGCCCCGGATAAACCAATCAATGCGATGAAACCCAACAAGCCCGCCTGGGCTCGTCTTGCTAATTCCCGTTAGATAATGTTACACGTTTCTTCTAGCTCTGAAAACAGTTGAATTATTCATTGCAATAGTTTACACAAGGTAAGGAAACGTTTTATTATGTATTTCAATGCGGTGATAGGTTTTCCAATCGAATTCTGTTTGATATTCAACGTCACACTCTTAATTTCGAATTTTCTCTAAACATTTATATACTTATTTTATTGCAATATGATACAGAATAACAAATGCTCATTAATGTAGATGATGGAAGAGACGACTATAGCGACCAATGATCCAGAGGATTATGATTATGATAGTTTTGATGAACAGTTGGATGACCGGCCCACGGAGAGATGGGCCCCTCTGGGACAAGCAACAAGTCCAGCCCCATCAAGAATGGAAGTAGAGTACGTGTTTAGTGTCATGACACGTGTAGTGTGTCTTAGTTGCATATAGCAATGGTTAACATATCATGCATCTCGACTGCATAAATTCAGAATGGGTTGTGATAATTTGTCCCATGCCCTCACAAAGTGGGTCTGATTTAAACAGATTGGGAACACTTCCCCTTTAGCGTTGTCTTCTTCTTTGATTATGCCTCTTTAGCGAGAAAATAAACAGTATCATATGCAGGTGTTTTATTGCTTTTTTGAAAAAAAAAAAGCAGCAAATCCCTGGCATTGGGTTGTGAACTTTGAAGAAAACGACGATCTTACGACAAACGATGAAGATTGTCATATACGAATGTGGAATAGGAAACAGAACAAGTTATCAAAGCGAAAGTGAAAGAAAACGGCGGATCTAATAGCAACATGCGCTTTCCCCGATTTAGGTAGGATGGTATACCCACACAAGAATTACGAAAACAGTGAAGAATATCCGGCATTAAATAGATAAGATTAATAATCATTTAAGCGTCATAGTCTTTTAAATCAGTTAGAAATTATAGAAAACATGACAACCCCTTCCACAACTGATGATTTTTTCATCAGAATTTTTTTCCCAAAGTGTCGAAAAATTAGAAAATTTGGTTCAAAACTGATATTTTCCCAAAATTTCAAAACGTGTCGAGAAAAAATTAGAGAGCTCGTAAAACATTAGAAGAGAATTGATCGGTAGATGGGATATACTATATGGTGGTAGTAGGTTCCCAACACTATTTAACTTAGGAACTGATTTTTGATCTTATATAAAAAATATTTTTCATTTTTGATATATTAAACAATAATATAACTCATTCATAGTTGAGAACCAAAATTTGGACCTTCTGAATGCAAAGATAAGAGCAATAATTTAGCCTTAACTCTGCTTTATGTAAACAAAGACACAAAACGTTTAATGTTTACAAACAAGCCAGTAGAATGTTAATTTTAAATAAGCACAACTTGCTTATAGAGTTGGGGAGTAGTATAAAACATAAAATTAAGCATAATCTGTAAAGCATTAAGAAAAATTAAGCAGTAAAAATTAATAAAAGGCTCAGTAAATAAATTTGAATAAAAAAAGTTCAGCATGCGTGTTGTTTTATTAGTTGATGTAAACAGATGTGATTTAAAGTGCAGAAATTCATTTCAGAATATAAAATAAAAATCTTTGCTGTCTGGTACTTTACTGAAACATGTACATTATTATATACTCTTATCAACAGCCATGAAAGCCATACAGAACAGCTAGAGCGACTGGAGAAGGAACAGGAGCAGCTGAATTCTTCCCTCCTTGCCCTCACTACACATTTCGCCCAAGTACAGTTTAGACTGAAGCAAATAGTTAATGCAGAAGATGAACAGAAGGAGGTAAAAATTTCAAACAAGATTATTTATTGTGAAAATTTCACTGAGTAAGACCATTGTGAGTATTTTGTAAGTACTGTGTATTGTACCCGGATGTTTTGCAGCATTTTTACAAGTCATTACAAAAGGATGCTGCACAGTAAGTGTTATGATTAGAATAAAGAGCATTGCATATTTTACACAGGATTTATTAAAGGAGTTGGAAGAATTTGCTTTCAAAGGAATCCCAGATGTCAGGGGCAGTAGAGTGCAGGATGCACAAATCTTGGAAGAAATGGTGAGTCAGTCTTTCTTCAATGACACAAATTCAGAAAAAATTGTTCGTTACTACCTGGCCTGGAACATGTATAGACTTCAATCTCTCAACATGAAATCATCACCTTTAATGTCAAATTCTCTCATTTTGTTTGCTTTCTTCAGAGTGACAAAGAGCATGAAAAGAAAATAAACGAACAAAGAGAGAAACAAAGGGAGTTAATCCAGCAGCTGAAATCACAGCTAGAGGACTTAGAAAATTACGCTTATGAGGTAGGAATTCTTCATATGAAATCGTCAAAGTTTTACGTTGTGAAAAATAAAATGTTGGAGACTATTTAGAAAGCATGATGGATCTTCAATGACTGTTTACAGACAGGGGATGTGGAAGAATTACCTACCAACAAGATGATGGAGAAGCAGAGGGTTGTTATAGATGAATTAAAGACCAAACTTGATCTTAACATGGATGACTTCAACAAACTCAGGTACAATTAAGTTTTGAAATATAGTGATAATCAAAGACTATTTCATAGTGCATTTTTCATTGTGCTACGTGATCAGTATATGGAATATCTGAAATGATAAAAAAAAAAATTGTGATAAAAATAAATTTTTGGTAAGAAATGATCAGATTTCTTTTTGAAGATTCACTTATTTTTGAAGCAATCTGAAATGCATAGTGACCAATTTGACATTGATTCACTGAGACAAAATGAACCTTTTCTTCAGACTTCAGAAGATACTTGTGGATTGATGGCTTCCATCAAGTCCAATTAACCAAGACAAAATTGGCTTTGTTATCAGATGAACTGCACTAAATATGTAACCGAGACAAAATTGGCTTTGTTATCAGATCAACTGCACTAGATATAATATAAATGATTATGTAGTAGACTTGAGTGTTGGTGATTTTGGAAGTTATTTTAAAATGAATTTGAAGAGACAGAGGTAGAAAAAAAAAGAATGGGTGCCAAGTAAATATTTTATATTATCAAGAGGTGAACATGGCCTTTGATTGGCTGCCAGAGACAAGTATGTCAAATCACCTAACTGTTGCTAATGACCAGACATGGCTAATCGATCAGATCAGTAATCGATAGTAATTGATTACTGATCTGATTGATTAGTCGTGTCTGGTAATGACCAGTATCAAGTGTGTCTCACTTACAAGATTGTAGGGTATTTCCAAGAGACCCAAAATAATTATATGTACATATATTACACTTTTCTCAAAATATATTGTAGCTACAAGATTAAGATAGTGATCAATTGTACATGTATCATGTTGTAGTACAGAAGATTTGAAAAATGTGGTGGATCATGCAATAGGACAGGTAGAGTTCACATTTAGTTGACATATAGAGAATAAATGAATAATTGGTGGTTTCCTTTGTTGTTGTTTTTTTTTCAATATAACTTGATGTAGATTAATAAACTTCAGTGATTTAATTTTATTTATCTACATAATGTCCCAGGTGATGACATTGAATTGTGGAGGTGTGTATCATTCTTGGAGTGTGAACTATGTGAAAACATAATTATTCATGATGGCTCTCATTGGGTGGAGTTTGTTGTTGATACTTGTTATCCAACAACATATGTATAAATCCAACAACATATGTATAACTAAACATAATGATATATGATTTGATTTAACAACTTATCCACAAAATTTTGTCCCCACAAAGCAGGGAAATATCATGAATAAGATGATTCTACATTAACACAAGAGACAGTAGAAAGCACTCAGTAGAATGATTATTGGTGTAGAATTTATTTTATTTATTTATAGATTGTTAACCCTGCCAAGGTGAAAGAAAAGCTTGTAGATCAGCTAAGAACTCAGGTGGTGGACCTTGAGAGATTTATTTCATTCCTTCAAGGTAGGCTAGCTGGAGTTACCTCCCTTATAGCACAACATTACAATGCTATTTTTAACAATTCACAACTTGTAGTACTGATTCACAAACATCTCTAGCTTTATCAATAATCCATGTAGAGCTTTATTTCCGTAAGCTGCTATAAACTAATTGTGATATCTGTCATGTTTTATTCATAAATTACAGGTGGGAAACTAGGGCCAAAAATAAATAATTGTTTGTTTCCTCAAACCCGACCCTATCGGGTTGAAGGGTAAATTGTTTTTTGTTGGTATGTGTAAAAAGGAAATAACACCAGCATAATAGGACACCAAGGTCTATGGCGTATCAAGTGTTCATTTCCCTTATGGCAGATATATTTAATAAAAGTCTAAATGTTTTCACCTGTGCCGATTACAAAAGCACTTTGAAGAAAAGCGGTCCTTTCTCGTATTTTGACTCCTCCCTTTCCTTTTAGTGCCACTTAGGATATCGATAAAAAAAAAATTCCACCAAAATTGGCAACAAAATTCTTCCGGTCGCAGCAATTTTTTCTGGTCGGTCGGGATTTGGGAAACAAACTATATTTTATTTTAGGCCTCGTCTGCAACAATTTAATTTGCACGGTCAAATAGTTATAATTCATTCATTTCCAATTTATTTTTTTGAAACTTACTAAAATCTTAGATTGGTTCCAAAATGGGAATTATGTTATTGTGTGTAGTACTTGCTTATTGTTCATTTTATCTCTAATTACCTTGTGTCGCTGGTGGCCTAGATGGAAGCTGGTCATCTGTGAAATGACATTAAAAGCAAAAATTGTGTTTGTTTTAAATGTAGGTTTTTGTAAAAACTTGAAAATACAAAAAACTACATAGATCATGCCATTCCAGGAATTTTTAAAGCAAAAGTCATTATTAAAGAAAAATCGGGATCAGTGTTACTGAAGCAGGCAATTGGAACATCACTCAGCCTTTTCCGTAGAAAAAACCTCGGACATAATACGTCGCCATTCACGGACTACTTTTTTGTCACATGGTTTCATAAAATTAAGTCACATGATCATAACGTGCACATATTGTTTGAAAGAGCTGCGGGATTTGTTGAAAATAAAAGCATACATGTGATATCTCACCCTTTTGGGGTGAGACTCACCCTTTTTGAAGCAATCTCACGACCTCACGCGCGGGTAACAATATCTCACCCCCCAAAAAAAATTGTTGTTAAAGGTGTAGTATGGCAATTAGTTTCCCTTTAATCATGAAAGTTGTATCAAAAAAGCCAAAAATGCCTGCAATGTCCAGAAGATACTCCAAGAAGAATCTTACATTAGTAGAGACTAATGCTATCAAATGAACACTTAACTGCTGAAACTTGATTGTGACACTTGATAATTGCTTTTATAATAAAAAATGAACTAAAGCTAGTATTTTAAGTCTTATTATGGCCTTTATTACAGCAAATCATTGATATAAAAAAAATATCACCCCAATCTCACCCTTAGCTCGGCAAAATCTCACTCATAGGCAGTCAGAATTTATCACATGTATGTAAAAGGGACAAAGCTTCCTAGAAAAAATACATATTTGGAGAAAACTTGAAGACACCATTGGAAACTATGCACTGTCGGAAAGGAATGAAATATGTTTGCCGTGTTACAAAGTAGTAGATAATTAAATTTTACGATTTTACATGTATCGCAAAGCCTCACAAGTTCAAATTACAAACCTTACAGTGGCGTATTTATGAAATTCGTTACCGGATTTAATATTTCCCGAGCCTTACCGGATTTAAATATTTCCCTCGCCAAGGCTCGGGAAATATTAAATCCGGTATTAAACTCATTTCATAAATTTCATATGCCATAAGCACTCATTCAAGATCCTCTATTTTTGCTTTAGATGTTGATTGAAAAAATTATAGACTCAGATAGAATAAATATCAGTGACTCAAAGTTGTTTGTGAAGGATGTTTTTTGGTTAATCCATTGTGATATTGGTTATTTATGTTTTAGATGTTTACAATTTATCAAATGTATAGCTGTAGATTCTTTATGTTATGTGAGTATATGATTTGAGGAAATCGCTATTCAGCATATATTTGTTAAGGCCATATCCTGCCAAATTTTAGAATTCTTTATGAATCAGTGATAGATAACTTGATTTTTAACTCTGCAACAGAGGCTTTGTGGGAATTAACTCAAATTTTAAATTGAGTTTTGTATACTGAGGAATCTGCATCACCCCAGATTAAAGGAGGGGGAGACATGCTTGTATGTCCCATGGTATGCTGTATCTTGTGTGTGCAGATCTGTTATGCTGTCTGAGTGTATCTGATTTTACATTGCAGGGGAAGCCAGCAGCCCGGGGCCTCTAGGGAAAGTGAGATGTACCTGTCCGGTGCATAAGGTCAGCCTTACCCTGCATTGTTTTATGAGAACTTGCCTTTCGTACACAACTAAGTAGATGCAATTTCTGAATCCTGTCTGTTGAAAAAGGCCTTGTGACCTGTTACTATTGGTCTGTGTCCATTGTGCACCATCCATCATATGTCAACATTTGAACATTTTTAACCTCTTCTTGATAACTACCATTCCAATTCTTTTTCAAACTTGGTATGAAGCATCATTGGAACAAGGGGGATATGAATTTTAAGTTTCATGATTCCTGCTCCTCCAGGGCCTTAGGGGAGGGGCAAAAACTGTCAAAATTAGACCAATTTTGAAAGCTTCTCTACAGCTGCATATCTGTAAGAATTTAAGAAAAACTAAATGCATGATTATGTAGGGCAGGAAGGCCTCTACTAAAATTGTGAATTTCATGATCCCCAGTTCAGACTTCAGGGAAGGGCCAAACTTTGCATGTATGTTTATGTGTAAAACATTTAAATGACTTCAATTCTAATGATGCTAAATTGAAATTAAATGGATATTTAGAAAGAGAAGGTGGCCCTTGTAAATTTGATGATCCCAGGGGTATGAGATTTTAGTAGCAAAGTAAGGCCAAAATAGTCAAAGTGATTATTGTTTTTACCACTTGAAAGACTTCTCTGATTTACGAACTAGATGCATATCTAGGGAAAGCGAAAATGATGAATTTGGCAACCCCAGGGTTCTGACTGTAGAGAAGGTCTAAAATAGTCATATATAGTGTTAATATAGCATATAAAATGTAAAAGCCTTTGGCAGTACGTCAGAACACTTTCAGGCAGCATTTGATATCTTTAACTAATACTAAGGTGACTGATAAGGTCTGTTGGCCTCATGTTTTTTGCCTGGGGGGGGTTATTGATTTGTCCTTGCTTATACCTTTTTGTGATTGATTGGATTCTCATATTTCATAAATGCATTCCTTGTGACAGAACTTTTATTTATTTTGTACAAAAGCTTATAACCTTGTGACCTTGACCTTGGAGTTTGACTGACTTCGAAGAAAACCTGTTAAATATCTCCTGAACTATTTGGGATAAGTCTTACATTTGTATAAGATTCTTTGTAGCCAGACCTTTCATTTGATTGCGTGGTTTGACTTTGTGACCTTGACCTTGGAGTTTGACTTGCTTTAAAAAGATAACTAAACATATTCACATTTGAAGATAAAGATTGGGGATTTAGAATAACATGAACATTTTTATTTATATTTAGTTTCCAGACGACAGCTCAGATACCTCCAAAGATTGCTGCTCGGGGATCCCCCACAACCAGAATCGTCGACTGAAGGAGAAAGAAGATCGGCAAAAGAATGTTAAAGATACTCAGGCCTTCGTCAAGAAGACACTAGCAATACTACAGATGTTCATTATTACGCAGTTTGGATGTGGGACAGGGGAATTCAAGAGGAACATGATGAAGAAGACAACTAAGGGAAATCACTGGGGGTGGGTTGTTTTCTAGCGCCAGCTAAAGGATCATGCACAGATATACTTTGATCTAGTGTTATTTTGATATCCTGTAGCATCCTTTGTGAGAATTTTCACTGATAATGCAATTCACCCTGAAAGAATCTATCCTAGTGCACAATTCAAGTAATTCCATATAATGGCAGATAAAAGTTGTTTAGCTTTTCACTGTATTAAAGGGTTATAGAGATGTCAGATGAGGCTTACACCATTATGAATAGGATGAAATTAAGATTTGTAATGTTATCGAACATTCACATATCACATGGATTTATTCACAAGATATTTTGTACATAACAGATACAGAAATGATATAGCAAAAACAAAGTCTGTGTTAATTTTTATTTTACATGTATGATTCTCTTTTATACAAATTTTGTTTCTGAACATTTTAAATTAACAATAAGCCCAAATAAGTTGTCTTTGATGAGAAAATAATTTAATTTTATTGAGTTGTTTTGCAATATACTGATCTGATTAATGTATTTTTCTCAGGGACCTGAGGGCTAGATTAGAACTAGCAATTAACAAAACTCTAGAACTGGCACAGCAACAGGAGGAGGAACCGAAAGAGGATCAGAGCGAATATGGCAGTGACTCGGAGGAGGTAGGGACTAAATACTAGATCTGTCAGCCCTAGCTGAAAAAAAAAAAAAATCACTGGACCATAAGTTGTAGATGCCTTATGCTTGTATTTGGCACGAGTAGCTCTTGTAGACAATTCCTTTCAATAGATGCCAATGAATTGACACCCCCACCCCCCACCCCGCCTCGAGAAAAATTTGATCTTGCTTGTTTTGATTTACATATATTTGTGTGCAGATTCACTTTATTTTCAGTACATGCATATTATCTATACTGCGGCTATTAAATTTTTAAAATACAGATCAATTTTGAAAAATTATCTACAGATTATTAATAGTAATACCTAGCATATTTTGAGTCAATATTCTTTTCAAATATATCTAATAATATAATAAAGAATGCTGTTTTATCGGAGTTTGAAATGGTAAAAAGATGTAATGGTTTTTAGGGAGAAAATTTTGTGAATAATTGTATTTTGATTTGAAATTGTAAAATTTTGAAATATTGCTCTTGTATTTGTGTGTACATGTATCACGAGAATTGTAAATGCACAAAATATGAGCCCTTACAATACGATTATCATTCTTGCAATAGGATAATAATTCTTACAATATGATAATAATTCTTAATGTATTCTCTTGTCTCTGCCATGAAGTGGGTTTCATAACAAATTGTGTAACTGTGTCAGGACAAGATAGCACATATTGCGTAAGTGCAGAAATGTCAATGTACAATGACGTACTGCAGATAACATAGCGAAAAATGAAACTATTTATCAGGTCAATATTAGATGAGATTATCTTCTTTGTTCAGAAAATGAATTTAGGTTAGGTTAGATTATGCGAGGCTGAATTTCCTGTGTCAGGTGAACCGAGTAATTTAATGTGGATGTTACTTTAAAACTGACTTTCAAGTTAATTTAAATGAAAACTTGAATAAAATCACCATTCATGAATTGCTTTTCAGAGTCAAGAACAGAGTAGCCCAGCCGTGACCCAGTGCGTGAGAAAAGACTTGGCCATGGCTATCCGAGATCTGATGCAGCATGGTCTCATGGAGGTGAGCTTCGTCCTTCACATGGACATGTAGAAACTGTCCACGCTATCTAATCACAGTGACATGCATGTTTATAACGATCAATAAAGTCGTCATTGTTTAACTATTGACCCAGGACAGTAAATTGTTTGCCAGATTGAATGGCTGGTGGTAAATATAGTGAAGGGCATCGCCTCTTCATACTTTTACGAATACTGGTAAACAGTGTTATGAAATGCTTAGAAGTTTATTTATGAATGAGTAAATATCTTCTATTTCCAAATCTTTTTGCATGTAATGAAAAAACGGACTTCTTTGAATGGTATCCACATGATAAAATCATTATTTACTCTGATTAGGTGAATGCTATGATTCAGCTATCCTAGAATGTTCAAAAGGTTATCTGTACTTCAGATTTTGAAGTTTGCAATAGCATATGTAAATTTAGTTTATTAAATAAAGTCCAAACATTCACAAATGAAGGAGGGGGGAAAAAATCAAGTTTATCCTAAATGATTAATTTAAACACTGGGAGAGTTTGAACAGGGGAAATCTAGGTTACAATGAGATATCCAAGTACTCCCTTTACTTGTTGGTGACACCAGTGCATTACACCTCTGATAACTTTGTTTATTTGTTTGTACAACTTGTCACATGTTCTGTTACCTACATACAGTAGATATCTCACTTATCTTCCTTGTTTACCTCTAAACAAACATTATCATTTGTTCTTGATTGATCTAGTGGGACCCTGAAAAGTGAGAATCGTGAAGATAAAGTAGAATATACACAGTATATATCAATTATTCGTTGGGGGAGGGGGGGGGTGTTATACTGGAATCAGGTTGTCCCTCTGTAGATGCAATGGTTTCTGGGCTCTAAAGTGTAATTTTTTCTACATAGAGTAACCATATTGTACATATGGACTTCTCATGGGACAAAGATATTCCCTATCGATTTTGGGGTCAAAAGGTCAACGGCAAGGCGCACTGGACATGGAAGTAGCAAAATGGTTTCCGGGCTCTAAAGTGTTATCCTTTCCACCTAGAGTTACCATATTATAAATATGGACTACTTGGGACAGGAGATGTTCCTAGTCGATTTTGGGTCAAAAGGTTAAGCGCACTGACATAGAAGTAGCAAAATGGTTTCCGGGCTCTAAAGTATTATCCTTTCACCTAGAGTCACCATATTATACATGTCGTACCCATGGGACAAAGATGTCCCTGTCTGTATTAAGTATTGTACATGTAGGATGGAGTAAGAGTGTGATGTGTCTCATACTTTTTTAGCCCTGACAACTGAGCTGAAAGTTCACACAACTGTTATCTGTCATCCATCTGCTGTAAATGTTTCACATTTTTGACTTCTTCTCCAGAACTTGGCCAATTTTAACCGAACTTGGTACAAATTATCCTTGGGTGAAGGGGATTCAGGTGTTGTTGTTTTTTGTTTTTTTTTCAAATGAAGGCCCATGTCCCTTTAAAGGGGAGATAATCACAAAAATAGGATGGGGTCATTTAAAAGTCTTCTCTAGAACCAATGGGTCAGAAAAACTAAAATTTAAATGAAAGCTTCCTTACATAGTGGAGATTAAAGTTTGTTCAAATTGATCTATTCAATATTTGATGAACTATTTAATGTAGATCTTATACATTTATACCCCAGCTCCAAAGGAGTTATACCCCAGCTCCGAAGGAGAGGGAGTATACTGTTTTACCCCTGTTCCGTCCTTCGCGTCATTCCGTCCCACCTTTTCGTCACATTATCTCTCAGCAACCATATATCACGGGATGCTGATATTTTGCATGAAGTTTTTATAGGTATGATGTATCGTGGAATGCATTTCAGATTCATCAGACATCTACTTTCTGTTTGCCGAGACTTGGAGTTTTTCAAATGCAGTGCTCCTATACCACATTTTTTGTCACATATTTCTCAGGCAACTATTTATCACAGCTTACTGAAATTCTGCATGAAGCTTTATATAGGTATGATGTATTGTGGGATGCATTTTCAGATTCATCGGACATATATTTCCTGTTTGCTTGAGAACTTTAGAATTTTTCATATATAGTACCCATATACAACATTTTTCGTAGCATAATTCTCAGCAACTATGTATAACAGGCTACTGATATTTTGCATGAAGCTTTATATAGGTATGGTGTATCGTGGGATGCATTTTCAGATTCATCAGACATATACTTCCTGTTTGCTGAGGACCTGGAAATATGTACAACTATATTGAAAGTTTTAATAGGCTTTTAGCGGTGGGTATCACTAGTGGGCATTGGCTCACTGATATTCTTTGATTTGTACACAAAACTTTTCATATCATATCATGGCTTTTGTCTTTGTGACCTTTAACTAGAAGTTTGACATACTTTTAAGAAAACTGAACCTTTTAAATATATGTGGAACTATTTTAGGTAGGACTTTCATATATACTGCAGTAGATTCTCTGAGGTAAGGCCTGCCCTTGTAATTCTGTGAAGTCAGAACTTCTTACCTAGACCTTGGAATTTGATCTACTTCTCCTGAACTGTTTAAGGTAGGGCTTCCATCATGTGTATATAGATTTCTGATGGCAATACCTTTCATTTCACACTATGACCTTTGACCTTGTGACTTTGTAGTTTAACTGACTTAAAAAAATATGGAACTATTTAGGCATAAATTCATTTTTAGCTAGCCTATGTCGTGATGCTTTAGGGCTAGATAGGGGCTTCAATATGGGGTGAATATGGGGTGAAAAATTTTCATGGGAATGAAGATTGATAAGAATTCTTAAAGTTAAAAAATCACAACTGCTGAAGAATGGAATAGCCAAGGTCATGCAGGTGAACGATGTCTTTGTGTTGTGTATTGTAGATTGGACAGAGTAAGAGTATGGTGCCCTTTGGCTGTATCCCAAACAGATCGGCGGCCATCACACAATCCTTGCATGCCTGGGATTTACTGCTGAGGTTCTATGAAATGAAAGTAAGTTGTATGATTATTACAAATAAAACACTATAGGAAAGGGCAATGTGCATTAATTATTTTCTTAAACAATAAAATGTCTTTGATGAATGCTGCAAGCATTGCAGAGAGAAAAAATTCATAACCTGCATTAGCAAATTCTTTTCTACAATAATAGCTTCCTTCATTCAAAGTTGTTGCATTTTCAAAGTAAATTCTCCAAAAGTCAGGGAAAATTCACAGTAACTGCTATTAAAATTTTACCTTGACAAAAATATACTTGAAAATTTTGTGGGAGTCACATTCAACAGAATTTTATTTTGCTAATATGCTATGCAACTCTGATAATAAGTCTGACACTACAGTGTGGAGCCAGGAGTAAAGCTCCAAAGCTTACTGATATAATCTAGATACCATATTTTTGTCATACTGCAAATTAGATTCTAGGAATTTGATTGGTTCATTAGCAATTATTATGAGACTATATTACCTGCCTACAGGTATTATAGATCACGTGATCTTACTGTGACGAATACATTGGTGAATGCTTGTGATTTTGGACTCTTTTGATCAACTCTCATGAAGTCTGATGCAAT
>CAJDSM010000023.1:23722-41633 GCA_903981925.1 Ostrea lurida
AAGAAAATAGTAACTAGAACTGTCCTTTCGGGACTAATTCACCCCGCGGGGCACACTAACATAATGAACACAACAGATTTTCTCAGACTAAACAGAAGTTGTCTAATCAATGGGTAATATTGTTTAGGAGGAGTTGTGAACAACGCACTAATGCATACATTGGTGAAAAATGCCTAAGTCAACATTCATATCTTGTACATAATTGTCCAAAAGAAGAAAATTCCTGACAATATGCACATCTTCATTATGTATTCCTAACACTGCCACAAAGTTTCAATAAAAAATCCTGCAAGTCATTTAGAAGGAGTTGCCGTGACCAGGAGCACGTGATTGGCATACTAGCGTATATTGGGTGGAAAATGCCTAAGTCCAACGTTCATATCTTCTCTAACATGAATTGTCCAAAAGAAAATTCCTGACAATATGCAGACATCTCCATAATGTATTCTAACACCTAAAAATTATGTGAGCTAGATGTCAAAATTAATTTTTTTTTACCACAATGCATCATATACTTAGTAAAGATATTTTTGTGCATGAAAGGCCAGTTCATTTAGTATTGAGCATATACAATGTACATTATTTTATATTTCAATTCTTACCTTCTCTTATATTTTGATTTTTACATTACTCTTGAAGAATTGCATAAAGATTATTGCATCTATTCTAGCATGGAAGACAATATAATGAATCCCCTGCCAGGAAGTTGTCCCAGTCTTTTCACCTGGAAATGGTAGGCGGGAAACCCATTACAACCAAACAGACTCTGCTGGGGGCCATTAACACCGTCATCTCCTCACACACACCTCTAAAACGCTCAGAAGACTCACATTTTAAAGCTTTCATCTCCTCAGCTCTGAAGTAAGTATGTTTCCTTACATCATGGGAATACTAAATTCTTTGAAATAATGCCTTCCATTGTCTTTTCACAAGAGCATAAAATAAATCACAATGTAATTAAAATTAGATGTTATATCTTGCTTAGATAGCGAGTATACAAGCAGATCTTCCATTTAATTAGATTGATAAAATCATAACAAGTTCACTGTACATTGAAGCATGAACTTCTTTTCCCAAGATATACTTTTCTTGAATATTAATTACACAATGTACTGGATGGGTTGTTGGACATTTCCTGCCCATGTTCTATACAGGAGTCATTTTGACTGGTTCTCAGTGCAGTATCAGTTTACCACTTTCTTGTTTTGTAGTGAGAAGAAGTTAGTAGTGTGGTTAAAGTTACTCTTTCGCACCCAGACACTAATTGACAACTACTATCAGGATTGGAGCTATGTAGCACGAACAGGTCAGAAAATTTATATTGTGGTTTTGATTATCTTATTGAGTTTAATTATCTTATGATCAATCTGGACCTTATAAACTTCCATAGCCCACACAATGAACTTCGAATATTGTTGTGTTCTGATAATTTTTGCGACCAGTAGGGGACTATGTATTGCCATGCAATACTCTCAGAATGCTTGTTTGGAATTGTTCTATGCATAATCCTATGACATATAGTGTATAATAAATAAATACATCTGATCTCAGGTAGACATTCTATCATGTTTCACTATTGTTGCATAGGACCCATTGAAATTACTTTTCATTAGAGGTTAGATTATGTCATATTTGTGGTATGGACATGACCACAAATCCAGGAACACGTGAAACTACACAACAATAAAGAACAATGACTCCCTAACCATAAAAAAAATAAAAAAATTCTCATACCAGTACAATGCGGTACCATGAATATAACTTACAGTGTGTGGTAATAGAGATCTTATTTAGAATCAGCAGCAGTTCTTATGACTGAGTCAAAAGTCTGTTTGATATGTTATATTTGCATATCCACTGTACCTCTATCTATGACCTGCATATCTATCAATTGCGTTCACTATGAACACACTATGAAGTCCTATGAAATCCGCTTTTGCAAGCTACCAGTGCAAAGTACACAGTCAAAACTGATAATAGCGGTGAAATGCTTATATACGAATTTTAATAAGATTTATGTCATTAATGTTTTAACATCAAATGCTTATTTTGATTTTGTAGTTTGTGCCAAATCCGACCCCATTAAAGATTTTTGAATTCAACTACAAATAAAAATATATCTTGTATTGAAAAAAGATTGTTCTTATACCAAAATAAAATATGAAATGCAAGCTAAATGTTGGAATTCTTACATTCCACAAGGGCGATAACTCTTCTGTTTCAGGAAATAAATCCCCTATGCATAGGGTTAATCATTTATCTCAAAAATCTTTCCCACCTAAAATTCCTATTGACGTTGGTTACTCATTTGGCGCATTGTTACGTACTACATGACGTTTGCAAGTGACGGTTAAATAGCATCAGCGCATTGTTACGCTCATCGAAAGCGCCGTATAATCGGCAATCTTCAGAATAATGAATGAGTAGTCAAAAACTCACAACTTTGTAATCATTTATCGCATCCAGTGTATTTGTACACATTCTGAAGAATGTTTATGTAACTCTCTACATAATCTGAGGTTATATATCCTTTTAGCACATGCAAAATTTCATCAAAATCTTTAGACCCTATGCAACTGTTGTTGGGACCCCACGAAAAGGGAAAATACCTGGCCTGACGTTAGTTTTTAATAATAACAAATACCCTAAAACAGTTGAAACGGTTTTATTTATGTAAAAATGATTTATCTAAGGTGATTTAAGACTCAATCACGACACACAGCAAGAATATTTCTAGGATGGAATTAGCTGTAAGTAATTTCCGGATCCCGACGACAAATGTATGTATTTCCACAAAGGGAAAACAAATGCAAAGTATAACAATGAATAACGTTTTCAGTGAACATGGCATTAAGAAATGCAATTGCTCTGCTGGCATATTTCCTTATGATGCCGCTAACGCGCATCAATAGAATATGCCAGCAGAGGCAATTGCATTCATAACGCCAGTTCACTGAAAAACGTTATTCATTTCTTATATATATCAGTTCATTTGAAATATTTCCTTTCCATCATTGCAGGTTTTGATGATGCTTTAAAGTCTCTGGACAAGCTGAACAGCATTCCATTCAAACTTCCTGTTGACCTTGCTGTGCGACCTTTCAGTAACATCAAAGATGCGTTCTGACCTACTTACGACATACATCACGTGTCTCGGGTTGATTTTACATCTGACACTGGATTCTCTACCCAAAATTCCCCAAAAGGACTACTACTTAGTTTACTGTTAAAGTCATTTATCAGGAATTTTGTCATTGGGACAAATTCTGTCACTTATACACATTTTCCTGGCATTGAATATATTTACATTTGTGACAACAATATATAAACACTATACAAATCGGCATATAGAAATTCTCATATACACAGCATGATGCAAAACATCTTTAGTGTCATTCTTTCAAGCATTCACCTGAGAAGTACTGCCTGATGGGTCAAAGTCAAACTAACATATCAGAAGTACACCAGACTCTGTAAAGTGTAATACAAGAGATATTTCTCTAGGAAAATTTGGTGCATACGTGTAGCATCTTGTGTACCATTAGATGTGCAATCTTTGACACATGCTCAAAACTATGAATCTTAGTCTCTTTATTATGGGACACTGTTAACTTTAAACCCCACACATGATGAAACAATCCAACTTTTAAAAATTGATAAAACTTTTAACAACACGGTCCATCTTTAAATTACAAATAAATCTTAATAGTGGAATTAAATGTTCCATTGCAAAATATGTATTTTTTCAGGATTTTCTTTTATTCGTATCTTCATAATACACAGATATCATCTCTTTGACAGATCTTCAAATGCTCTCCAACATTGAAATAAAATTCATTTCATTTGGTCAGTATTAACATAATGTTTACATTCCAAAACAAGAAGTGTTGAAGTAAGTTTGATGAACTCTGAAAATTCTACATCTACTACTATTATTAAATCATGTTGGTATATCTGTAGTGTATACCGTATAAGTAGAATTTAGCGAGACGCAAAGTTAGCGTTTTCTCCATAAAAAGTGGTATCTTATTTTAGCGGTAAATAATTTTAGCGATTTGATAATCTATTACGTCGAAAAGCTCTACCGATGATTTGGAATGAATTGTTAGCGATATCTAATTTTAGCGATCTCAAAGCCCTCGCTAATAATGCCAAAATTAAATCCTCGCTAAAATTTCTGCTTATACAGTATTTCAAAAACATGTATGTAATGAGTTTCTGTAAAACTAGGGTAATTTTAGATGTGAGTTGTGCAATAGATTATATACATGTACCAAGTCAAGAATCTCTTAAGAGATGGTATTACAGAATAAATCCATCTAAAGTCCAGCGTTAGATATATGTATTTAAAAGCGGGTTTATTTGGACTTGATATTTTTATTTATAGCAATTGAATCTCTCTCTCCATCTGTCTCTTATCTTAGAAAAATTGTCATATCATGCATTGCTACATACATGTATAAAAGAACTTTCAACATGCATGTATCTAATTTATCACTAATGCATTCCATTCTATATAAATACATTCCTTGATTTATCCATTGGCAATTTATTGTAACATTTATATTTGTGAAGTACATATATCTATCTACTATTTTTTTTTTTTTTTTTTACATTTATCCTTGAAAGAAATCCATTTTTGTGTATCTAACTCTACAACTTTTTTTCTGTTTTACTTTCTTTGTTATTTAATGAATTGTTAAAATGTGATTTACTATGTGAAATCCTTTCTCTGATCATAGGAACGTCCAATTATGTATTGTTTTTGTTTAATACAGCGATTTTTTGTTGCTATGATGGTTGTGTTTTAAAAAATACTGTATCTATTTATTGTGCAATAGTATTTATTATGAAATCCATTTAATACCTATCATGTACATACAGTACGTTTCTTTAATATTATGTCTTTATCAAAAGCCAAAATTCATGAAAAAATTTGTAAATACATGTATACTATGTCCAGTATTAGTACTTGTAATATTGTTGGAAATGGGATGTACATGTATATGCAGAAATATTATTAACAGAATTTTAGTTTGCATTCCATTTGGAAATTTGTTAAAATTTGGGAGGAAAAAACATTGCTTGTTGATAGTCAGCCATGGTAATTAATTTGTGTGTTTCTAGGTTTTCATAATAGAAAAATTATTTTCAATTTAATGAAATCCAGAAGTTTGTGCAATATTAAATTGTAAAGAATATATAAATTTTAGTTTTTTGGTACAAAAGGCATTTGACACACCTTTACACAGCAATAATATTTTGCTTAAATTACTGTATGTATGAAATTAATTAGCAAACTACATGCATCTGGAATGTGCATAGGCTCATTAAATGCATCTACTGATTTTGCATACACTGTATTATCAATCTCAAAGTTCTACCAATGATAATTATACCTGGCATTTTAAATCTATTGTATTGTTAAGGCATTGTTGTACAATGAAATAAATCTATTTTGGATGTTGCATTCAGAATGTTTTTGTTGTTGTTATTCTGACATCTAATGATGAGATTATAAATAAAAAATAAATGTGTCAAAATGATGAGAGGGAGATGAATGAGTAAGGAATGATGATAGGTAAGTAAGCTTTTCTGATTACAATTTGTCCATTGTCGTAATTGTTTCGACTTCTTCTGCTGGGCCACTTTCAGTGAAGTTTGCCTAAGGTGAAGGGGATTCAAGTTTGTTCAAATGAAGGAACATGTCCTCTTGAAAGGGGAGAATATTAACAAAATGCAAAATTAGGGTGGGGTCATTTAAAAATCTCTTCTTCAATCATCTCCATCTCTTTGTATGCTGCTGGGTGTTCTGGCTCTTTCCTGTTGAGCACTCAGTTATAATGCTTTGCCTATCTCACCATCCTCTCTCTGACTAAGTATGCCATTTGTATCCTTTATTCCTCATCCCGACTGTCTCCTCCTGCCTGTCAGAACCTTGGCTAAGTTATGAAAGAAAAGTTTTGTGTTAATTTGATTAATGTAATTATGTGGCTGAATAATCGATCCTGCATGATCATTGACAATATATTATTTAGAGTTTGTATGGAAAAATATGATGTCCAAGTTTTTTGGCGCGTAGACGGACCGAGCTTGCGAGTTTCCAGGCCAATATCGTGTGGTCTTGGCCCGCAAACTTCTAAAGGAAAATGAGATGAAATTGAAAGTATAATATAAGTATATGTTTTATCAATTATTCCCAAAACAATTACAGAAATATCTTTCATTTACAAGAAAATAATTTATTTTTTGCTGCTGTATAACTATAGATCTATCTATACGAAAATACTTTTCCTTTTTAATCATCCTGTAATCTGGCCTATATATGATATGATTTATTCAGGTAAAAACCAAGTCACAGGGCAATACTGTATATAATAAATAGATATCTGTAGTAAAAAAATAGACAGCACATTATAAACAAAAAAATATTTGAAGAAATAAATAAGTAAACAGAATAAAAATATCTTCTAAAATTGAGATCTTAATTCTAAAATATTGCTCCCCAATAACATTGATTAATACCTAAGGATAACCCATTAAAGCTTATATAGCTTATTTCCAATGGGGTCCTTAAAACAAAATCAAAATTATTTTAAAACTGAACATGAAAATTATTACAAATTAATAAGTATAATAAACAAAATATATAATATATAGGTGTTATATAAATAAACAAAATAAAATGAAAGATTTTGGTTCAGACATTTGAAAAAACAGTATGGGCATAACAAATAAATATAGGGTAATTTCCGGAAATATGTAGATTCACAGGCTCTTCTAGTTAGACATGACCTGATAAGATTCAACCAATCAAAAGGCTTTTTTTCGGGGGCGCGCCTATAAAGTTTGGTCACGTGTTCAAAACAAAGTATACGTCAGTGGTCAGTGAGTTAGCAGCTAGGTGTTGATACCGTCCGTTTCCCGTAGAGATTTCTCTGTGTTTTAAGATTAAGCGATAAAAACAACCAAAACAGATGGATTTCTGAAGAATTGAATTTAGTATGAATTTTTCATTCGCGGGATGTGGATTTTTGGGTATTTACCACGTTGGTGTGGCAAGTTGCCTCAAACAACATGCGCCACAACTGATCGAAAATGCAACATTTTTAGGAGCTAGTGCTGGTGCACTTGTGTCAACCTGTTTGATGTGTGGCATTGATATAGGTAATATATTATATATTGTACATAATGTTTTAAAACAGTTCAATTGTATTTAGAGACGGGAATTAGAAGGGTCAACTTTAAGAAGTTTCGTAATCAGGCCAAGAATAGGCAAGATCCCTGACCTTCACCTTGATGTTGACCTACTTTTAATTGTGATCTTCTTCCAGGACTATGAGGAAAGGGGCAGTGGGGGGGGGGGTGCTCTGATTGTGAAACTTACCCCCCCCCCCCCCCCAATTAAAAGACTTTTAGCAGTTTCTATATATTGACTCTTGTAGGTATTGATTAAACCATGATGAGGTTTACACTAAATGTTTACTATGGTCACTAAATAGGACAATTAAAGGAAAAGATGGAACTCACAAAACCCATGTGAAGTCACGACAGATGTGATGTCAAGACAGGAATTATACAGCAAACGACCCTGTTCCCAATTATGGTCCTGTGGAAACGACGGTTATTCATATTCGCGTCCGTTTCTTTTGACGGGGGCAATCGAAAGGAGTTCTGGCCGAATATCGAATAAACCCCCTCGTTTCCACAGAAACTAACCTTTAGGTACCTTTTCCCCTAATTTTAAAAGTGGAATTTTCCCTATTTCCCTTATCGAAAATCTTCTAAAGCATTTCATGAACATATAAAGACAGATTTTTTTTGATATCTAAAATAAACTTGCTGTGTTATGTGTATCCAAAACCATAAATAAGTTGAAAACAAATTAAAAGAAAATCAGAATTCGACAATTTTTTTGTGGATGTGATTTCCCCCACAAATTATGGTACTTTTCCCACTTTGAATGGCCCAGTCCCATTTCCCAAAAAGTGGTGTGAGAGCCCTGGTCAGTTAGTCCTTTGTATAGAGAGCAGGTGAGAATCCAGGTCAATTAATGTACCACCTGCCCACCTGTGCTGTTCTGACACAAAGGGACATGCATAATACATTACCTTTATTATAGAGCCATGGTCAGAGCCCAGAGCTCTCTGTGTTCTATAACACTGCATAATAATTCTATCTCTGTTGAAATGACCATTGATAAAGAATACAGAGTTATACATAGGATTATTGGAGTGGGACAAAGAGGTGACAGGTACCAGGTTTTATATTTTGTAAATTCAGTACACTGGGTTTCAGGTGGCTCGCTACATCACAACACACACTTTTATGACATTACGTCACAATATGGTAATTGTGAAAATTACATGCATCAATCAATTTTTTTGTATGATATACTATATCGTCATAGCTCAGTAGTTACTGAACTGCAAATCCAAAGTTTACATCAGACTGTGTCTTTTGTGATATTTTGATAGTGAAATAAATTTTCCTCTCAAAAATTGCATTTTTTTTTTACCTCTTTGTCATACATGTATGTACTTATAACTTATCATTATGAATCATTTCACACTGGTTTGATGAACTCTTTCAAGGTTTAGTGATGTAAAGGGGACTAAAGTACATGTTCAATACTAATGCTGAATTTGATGTTTAATTCATTTCTGCAGTTTTGAGTTTTCAAAAACATTTCTTCCACAAGGCTAAAGTAGCAGCATTCGGGAATCAACCAGAGATCTTCTAATAATTGCTGGCTCAAATTTTTCAAATTGTTTGATTATTTTATCATTGTAATAACTGATATTATTATTTTTTCAATTACAAATTGAAAATTTTAAGGCTCATTTCACTATGTTTGAATAAGTTATATTGATTTGTTATTTTTTGAAATGATGATTTGATATATATTCAGATAATCATAGCTTAAATCTCTGGATATAAATCATGAAATGTAATTTCAGGTGAATGTACAAGTTTCGTTCTACGTCTCGCCACGAAAGCCCGCTCCAAAGCTCTCGGTCCTTTACACCCAAGTTTTGATGTGTCAAGAATTCTGAGAGATGTGTTGGACTCCATATTACCGAACAATGCACACGAGATTGTCAGGGGCCGTTTACATGTGTCATTGACCAGAGTCAGTGATCGGCAACCAGTGCTGGTCTCAGAATTCCATTCCAAAGCTGATCTCATTCAGGTACTAACCATCATTTATTAGAAACTCAGCAATATAATGTAGCATGTGGTAGAAGACATAATGTTCCTTGTCAGTGTCATATGTACAAACACGTGAGATATTTATAGAAGGTATTTAGGTCAGCTGTCCAAAGATCACCATGTCAATTTATATGAATCAAGTACGAGATATCTGTACTGTGTTCCCTGAGGTCAGGATTACCACAGGGCATCATGCAGTGTCGTTAATGTGGTATATTTTTTTTACAAGTTTTGTGCAATATTTCAAATTAATTAGAAAAAGGTACACTATAGATTCACACAGAGACAAATAACTACGAAACAATTTCTTTTAAATATATTGTATCTTGAATGCTTTTAGTGATAGGATTAGGAAGGTTTGAACTTGATATCTTTCATTCTTAAAGTCGATGTAAGAAAAAAATCTACCTTAAAAAAAAAAATTGGGGGGGGGGGGGATAATACAAGATGCTATAAATAGACTGTTGTAAATGTCTCTGATGCATGTGTACCTGACTACCTGTACTTATATTTAGGTGACACATATTAAACATAGCAAGGTCTGTTTCATTTTTAAATTTGTCAAGAATGTCACTGTGCATTTTATCAGAGAATGCATGACACAGTTTATGGAGGAATAACCCGCATTGTTATAATGGCTGCCTTCCCCTTCCTTTATGAAAATGTTCATTTCAGTAGTGCTGTATGTTCCTTTAAATCTATTAGCTTTAAAGTTTCGACAGTAGGCTGTGGATTAATTGTAGTCTAGCAGGGTGTTTAGTTTTGTTCAGATTATTTTCTACAAGAACTATATTTTACACCAATCTAATTAAACTTTAAAAGATGTTAGATTCGCTCACATGCTCGCTACACAAACGTTACTGTAGCAAGTACGTGAGCAGATTTAACATCTAAGTTTAATTAGATTGGTTTTACACTATAGATTTTGATTTTATATCTGCTACATTTCATCCATGTGTTTTATTCCTCCTTGAGTTGTATTAATGAAATAAAATGATGAGATTTATGTGAAATGAAGAATACAATGTTTACATGACAATACAAACAAAGTTATCCCTATACTTCTCAGATGATACAAATTATATGCTACTTAATCTTGTATGTCTTTTCTTGCTCTATGCCCAAAAATCTGTTTGATACCAGAAATAGTTTTAGAATGTGTGATGGTACATTCTAGTACTGTATTTGCAGTGTCCTCCCCAGGATTTTGTAATAGTGCTGTATTTAAAGCGCATGACACGACCATATTATTGTGAAACGTATCGCTGCGGGTTTGTTTTTCATGTTTAATATTGTTTACACTGATCTTTGTACAATTTACTAAGTTCATTATGTTTAATTGAAGCATTCATTGATAACATATTTTGATATTGCTGTAATAACTGCTTACATGCTCGGTTCTAATTGATCTTTATTGGACAGTGCTGATAGCAATAGCACAGTGCTCTCACTTGATAGCGCTGTAAAGCACAGCGCTTTAAGGGCCTGGGGAGAACACTGATTTGTGTGCATGGTAGTCTTTGATATTGCCTTTTGACAAGCACTGAGATCTGTATTTTTTTCAGGCCCTCCTATGCAGTGCACATGTCCCACTTTACTCAGGACTAATGCCACCTTCATTTCATGGAACAGTAAGCTCAAATGTTCAAGTCATTTCAAACTTTATTTATATATTTTTTTTCAATACCATGTTGCCAATCACTTGATACTTGTATTGTACACATTACATTGATAATTCAAAAGTAACCAACATATAGTCTTGTCAGAACTACATAGTTGTTTACATTATACATCAGCTCTATTTATATATACACTAAAGAGCACATGTAAACAAAACTAATTGCATGTTATAGTTGTACAGTGATGATTATGGTACTTGTTTTTCATAGGAATCTTCCTAAAAATCAACATTACTGATAACATTAGCAGTGTCTATATGATACTGTCTGGTTTAATAAGAACCTTATCAGGGATAGACATTAACTTTTTATTCCACTTGTCCATTGGGCAAGTATACTCAAACTTTCACTTGTCCGAATGAAAAACTTACTTGTCCAAATATTTTTAACTGTATAAAAGAATAAAAATAAAAACACATTTAAAGTGTGAACAAATTGGGTTTTATTCAATTCCTCATAACTTCATAAGTTTTCATTCGGTAATTCGTTTTAACGGTAAGAAAATACAAAGTGCCGGCAGCGATAGGAAAAAGCCCTTACGCTGAATTTTCACAAAATGTACATGTACGTTTACAAAGCACAGCCCTGGGCCTAAGGTAAAAGCAAATTAATTAAGCCTGTAAATTTGTATTGTCATGCCACCTGAAACCTGTGTTTTATTTTTGATAGGGATTTCTTATCATTCTCTACATTTCCGTTTTTTCTATCGTCTTCTTTCGAAACGTTTTCTCATGTGAAGCCGCCATTTTTCACTAAACACTTAGATAAGTCGTACGTCAAGTAACTTATTGAATAGTATGGCCTTCTAGAACTTTGATAAACAAAAACTACGCAGTCGACAGTCAGACTTAATTTTCGTATATTCAAAATTCATCAAACAATTAAAATAGTAACTTTTCCTCCTGAAATAATCACTTGCCCGATCGGACAAGTGTGTATCGAGTTTCACTTGTCCGAACTGGGCTTTCACTTGTCCCGGGCTATCGGACAACCGTTAATGTCGATCCCTGCTTATACAGATGGAATGTTGTAAAGTTCAGTATTTCAATATCCTTTAGTCATGTGACAGTTAAAGAATTGTACAGTACAACACTCTAGGAGGCTACTTTTGACATTAAGTGTTCAACTTGTAAGAGAAAAAGTAAATGCTATATGTTTGAATACCGCTTTCTGATTTCAGAGATATGTTGATGGCGGCCTGAGTGACAACCTCCCCATTCTGAATGATGAGACAATCACGGTGTCTCCTTTTGCTGGAGAGAGTGACATCTGTCCATCAGATAATTCAGCCAACTTTGACCACATCATACTGGCCAACACTAGCATGCAACTGACAACCAGGAATCTCTACCGAATCTCGCGGGCTCTGTTCCCACCCCATCCCTCCATACTTAGTGACATGTGTACTGAGGGATTTGATGACTGCTTAAAGTTTTTGCAGAAAAACAGTAAGAACAAAAGAGATAGACAGATAGAGACTGAGAGACAGAAGAGAACTTTTATATTTTAAGTGAAAGCAATTCAACACAATAAGATTTCTTCATTTAGATAATTGTTGTAAACGTTTGTATTTTATTTTCATGGTCCCACTGTTTTACAGAACTGATTTCCTGCACACGTCACCTAAGCGTCAAGTCCACCATCCAACCTGTACAGAGCTCCTATCAGCTCAGTGCCATGGATACAGACCAGTTAGATAAGGGGGAAACAGCAGGGGAAGACGAGGATCCCCACGGGGAGAACTGCCAGGAATGTAAACAGAAAGTTCAGTGGGCACTGATGGACACTCTACCCCCCACAGTGGCAGAAGGTGGGGCTCTGAATTCAAGTCTCTATCTCAGATGTAGTGTTTTAGAAATTAGCACAGGTGGAACAGATGCACTTCTTTTTTTTTTATTTCAGTTATAGACAAACAATACAATCACACACATACATACACACACACACACACATTCATCCTTGAAGATTGTTAACAAAATATTAATAAATTGATACTAATTAGATGTGTTTTCAAATAGACATATGCACTTTTTAGTGTAATCATGTATTACATGCAGCACTTTTGTAGTGCGTGATATTAGGAATAACAAGATTTTCTTGTTTTAGTGCAATCATGAACTAAGTGCTCTTGCTATAGGGCCAAATGTGCCAGACTTTGATGAATAATATAAGCAGTAATCGTTAAGAGCAGGCTCTATTCAAAATTTGGTAAAGCAATAAGTGAGAATATTTTTTTTTTCTTTTGATTTGCCATTATTGGTACTTGACAAAATCATTCATGTATACATTTATACAGATAGTAACTTTGTAATAGGAAAGATAAAACTGTGTGTCAGGGAAAGGGGAGGGGGAATGTAAAAGACATTATTTAGTATGTTTTTCTATCCATCCCATATTGTACTGAATTTGCCAACTTTTTCTGTGTGTACCTAATTACAAGTTTCAGTTTGATTTGAGAATAAACTCATTATTCTAACCATAAAATAAAAAAAACAAAAAACATGCATCCAAGTATTTGTTATAAATCTAAAGAGTTCTTATTTTCTTGGCTAGGATATGGTAGTAAGGAAAATAAGACATAGTAAGCAGTAATTTAATGACAGTGACTCTCTTACAAGTGTTAAAATCATTATACAGTTATACCATGGGTATTTGGGTAACAGTCCAAATTGTCCCAAGGTATCGGGGATGGCCAAGAGAACTGTTGCCTGAGGCCGATGGAATAACTGTTTTATTACCTAATTAAAGATAAACAAGTCAAATGCATATTTTCTATAAAAAAATATTCATAAAAGACTAAATACTAAAATTTAAATTATGAACCATTAATCCTTTAATTATTTCAACTATAAAAATTAAACAATTACAGAGTAGTTCAAAACGTTGACAACTAATCGTGTTTACTTTGGCTAAACATTTTACTTGCGTCAAATTACGTGTTGCCTACGTCACAATGGGATATTTTTGTGCAAATACGTTGTGCATGTAAGTACAGTTACTTATCGGAAGAGGTAACAGTCAGACTGTTACACCTTGAATGTAAATACCAAAACTTCCCAGGAAACAGTATACAGTTTGTGACCTGGGGTAGAGGGAAAAAGTCGATCTGTTGGACCGGAGTGCAAGCTGTTGCCCAAGGCCGTAGGCCGCGGGCAACAGCTTGCACTCTGGTCCAACAGGTCGACTGTTTCCCGAGACCCCTTTCCAACAACTGTTTTGTTATACCCCTACTAAACAGTAGAATTTCCTCAATATGCCAGCCCAGATGACTATCAATTATCCAAAGAGACAATGATAAGTCCAAAATCCAAAGATATTTCACCGAGAATATTTTCACATTTTATTGTGTTTTGCTGCTCCGCTTTCAGCATCGCTTGAATTTCATCCTCGTTTGCCACAGCGAAACGACCATCGGCCATTTCTGTTTATAATCCAAACGACTGGAATAAATCACTCAGCACACCTCGGCTGATTACATCTAAGTGATGGTTACCAGAATCAGCCGAGGTTGCCCGAAGGAGGAAAAGATAACACAATTTAGCGCCATATGACGTGAGCGGGCCAACAGTCTTTTAACAGTCGATTTTAACAGTTCCTCCGGCCCGCGGTCCAACAGTCATGATGTTGGACTTTTTTTCGTAAGGAATATTGTAGGAACTGTTTAGCAGGGGTATAATATCAAAAATGCCGAATTACATTTAAATAGACAATTAGGTAATAATCTCTACTGCTTGTTAGTTGAACCATGGATTGTAGGGATTTGAGCACTGTTATTAAATTCTACAATTTTTCCGAGATCAAATGAAAATTATACTCCTAAAAGAGTTATGAGCCCTTTTGTAGTTTCCATCTTGGGTGATGGTAGACATCAGCAGAAAAATTATCGATCCAATTTAATTGATTTTTGTTTTAGTGCTGTTTATTTTTAATCCTGATGGTCTTTAGTAAAATTCCAAGGTATTCAAAGCATTAGAAAGTGATTTATTTGTATCATCAAGGGCTGAGTGTTCTTTATCATTGACTACTATCCTTTGATATATTTATTTTGTTTGAAAGTAGCAAGTATTTTCTAAACAAAGAATGAATAAGAATGGGGAATAGGAACACCCTGAAGGCACCCTATATGAATATAAAATTGTTTAGAAAGCCAGCATTGATGTGTGTATAGATGTGTTATGTGGACTGTATTTGATACATTGTATGTGTTTCTTGAGTTTCTGAATTACATTTTCAGCCTTCCAAGTGGCCTGTGATTCCATGAACAAAGGTTTCCAGTCCTACATTCAGAGACACCGGGTGTTACGACTAGCTTCCATGATGGTAGCACCCTGGTTTTTACCTGCAGATATTATGTTCAACTACACCATCAGGTACACATTTCTTATCATCATTAGTCACTTTGTAGGCAAGAAAAAAGAGCACAAATTGCAGCATAGGTATAAATTCATCAATGCCAAAAGTACAATAGTGGAAATAAGATAATGTTACAATTTTTTCAAAAGAACATACACAATTATGTGTGGTGTGTGTGTATCACAAATATATTTCAAAAGGCTTTAATTTGCATGGTCTCTTAGGACTTATAAGGGAGACTTAATTGCTATGCAAGGTCAAACTTAAACAGTACTTGTGTTGGTCATAACTAAGTATTAGAAATGGCATCACTGTATAAGGCAATAAAAGTATTTGAAATGTACTAAATTGACTCAAATTTTAATTTAGAACTATTGAGATGTTTTAGGAATATAAATCTTTTATCTTTAAAATATGATATAATTTTCAACCAAAGCTTCATACACTTCCTATCAGCTATGCAACACCGATTATGATGTTGTCCCCCCCCCCCCCTCCCCCATGAAGCCCACCCTTCTAATTAGTATACAAAATCACCTACAGCTTCCTAGCTTCTTGTCTTTCTATTCTGTCAAAATAACGAGCAAATATATATTTGCCAACTACTGCAAAGGACTTTAATTTAACAGGGTAAAATTTCGTGATTTTTAGCATTTCGCGATGGTTTAAATTTCGCGGATATTAAATATTCTAAGCTAAATCATATACCCAAATACATTAAACAGCACTTCGCGATGGTTTATTTTCGCGACTAGTTGACATAATCGCGATTATAGCGAAAATAAAACCCACGCGAAATTTTCCCCCTATACAGTATCGTGGACAAACACCTGTTAGTACTTTTAAAGAAATACTGTTATATTGTTAGAAAGCATTTAGTGTAGGCTATTTAGTGTCATCAATGGAGAATTAAACAACTAAGGTGCGAAACATCTCTGGTCTAATAATGGTTGTAAAAAACTGATAAAAGCTTTAACATATAAGTGAAAATTGAGAATTTGGTTGATATAATTTTTAAGATTCCAGTGAAACAAAGAAAAATAACTCATGCATTATCATTCCACAGCAAAGCAAAAAGAATGAAAATTACGATTTGAAAAATTCCATGAGCTAGTCAGCAAATATATTTTAGCATGTTATTTTGATGAATTGACAAATTTTCCTGCTGCATTAATTACTGAGAATCAAATAGGTTTTTTTCCAAGCCTTATATTATGATAACTTTTGACATGCTACAGAAACAGAATGTCTTTACATTTAACAGTATGTGGAGACAATGTATAGAAAATGATGTAAACTGTATATTTCAGGGTATTACAGTACTTGCCTTCTTTGCCGAGCGATGTTCAACAAATGTGTCAGGAAGCTCTGGGTATATTGCGTGAGCTCCTCATCCAGTTCCAACATAGTAGACGAAAATATAGTGCACGGTAAGAATCCACAGTGACCCTCGGGTATAACTAGATGCATGGACCATACCTCTCTATCTGTAGTCAGTATTCCACAAACTGACAGTCAATATTTTAGTATTGGGCTATATATGAACATCAACTCGTCTGAAATAATATTTCTATACTTATGAAGTAGGGGTATGTAAATAAACTTTGTTCAAAAACAATTGGAAGGAATTATAATTTATTCAAAAACAAATTTTGTGTTTATTTGTATTTTAATAATGGTTAGGCAATGCCAATTCGTAATCTAGTTCTACGGACTCGCTCACTTCTATTTTTGATAAATTCAATTGAAATAAATAATATTATCAAAAAATAATGTTCGCTTGCATGTCCAAAATATCCAAATAAATTTTTTTCGACATTTTACAACAAACACAAAAAATCTTGATACACTTGCCTGACAAATGACAGAAATGCAGGCCCTTGAGAAAGTTCTTGACATTGTAATCCGGTGTTTTTAAGCTTCTTATCTTTCTATTATATATGATACTTCAAAATACTAATTGAAAATATAAAGTTCATTTGGTAAGCAAATGATTTTAATGATTCTAGATCTTTATTTGTAAGCGCTCGCTTTTTTGAAATTACGTATAATTCAATTAATAATATTTATATTTCTTGTTTCGCTCACCTCATAAATTTTATCTCCAAAATGAAAAATAATATTTGTAAAGTAATTTCGCTCTCTCACCTCACTTTTTTTGTCTGAAAATCCAAAGAACTATTTTATGAATTGGTGTAGCCTTATGAACTATTTAAGACATCAAATATATACAGTGAATCGGCTGGATTAGAGCAGTTACTGGAAATCTGGCAATTAGTATGGCTTATGTCAGTTATCATTCTTCATCCTATCATGTTTTTATTTAAAAAAACAAACATCAGTCTTCATAAAAAGAATTATTATGAAGATATTATGATTTAGGTTTGGAATAATGATAAAAAATAATAGATGCAATACACAATGTAAGTACCGTTCACCATGAGCCTGAGATCTCGGCCTAAAATTTCCATCATGAATAATTATGGACATCTAATTAACTGGCTTGTACTGAATTCATACCAGAGATATGAAGTTAATCTTCAATTCATAATATTGTTAGAATAATCTATTCCTGATTTTAAAGATATTTAAGCAAAGATGTTTCCTTTTTTGACATTTCATCAAGCTTTGTTCATGTCTGTTGCTTATGTAATTGTTTGTTGCTA
>CAJDSM010000023.1:41658-55333 GCA_903981925.1 Ostrea lurida
CTACTAAACAGTAGAATTTCCTCAATATGCCAGCCCAGATGACTACAATTATCCAAAGAGACAATGATAAGTCCAAAATCCAAGTATTTCACCGAGAATATTTTCACATTTTATTGTGTTTTGCTGCCCGCTTTCAGCATCGCTTGAATTTCATCCTCGTTTGCCACAGCGAAACGACCATCGGCCATTTCTGTTTATAATCCAAACGACTGGAATAAATCACTCAGCACACCTCGGCTGATTACATCTAAGTGATGGTTACCAGAATCAGCCGAGGTTTGCCCGAAGGAGGAAAAGATAACACAATTTAGCGCCATATGACGTGAGCGGGCCAACAGTCTTTTAACAGTCGATTTTAACAGTTCCTCCGGCCCGCCGGTCCAACAGTCATGATGTTGGACTTTTTTTCGTAAGGATATTGTAGGAACTGTTTAGCAGGGGTATAATATAAAAATGCCGAATTACATTTAAATAGACAATTAGGTAATAATCTCTACTGCTTATTAGTTGAACCATGGATTGTAGGGATTTGAGCACTGTTATTAAATTCTACAATTTTTCCGAGTGTAAATGAAAATTATACTCCTAAAAGAGTCAAGCTTATGAGCCCTTTTGTAGTTTCCATCTTGGGTGATGGTAGACATCAGCAGAAAAGTTAATCGATCCAATTTAATTGATTTTTGTTTTAGTGCTGTTTATTTTTAATCCTGATGGTCTTTAGTAAAATTCCAAGGTATTCAAAGCATTAGAAAGTGATTTATTTGTATCATCAAGGGCTGAGTGTTCTTTATCATTGACTACTATCCTTTGATATATTTATTTTGTTTGAAAGTAGCAAGTATTTCTAAACAAAGAATGAATAAGAATGGGGCAATAGGAACACCCTGAAGGCACCCTCTCTGAATATAAAATTGTTTAGAAAGCCAGCATTGATGTGTGTATAGATGTGTTATGTGGACTGTATTTGATACATTGTATGTGTTTCTTGAGTTTCTGAATTACATTTTCAGCCTTCCAAGTGGCCTGTGATTCCATGAACAAAGGTTTCCAGTCCTACATTCAGAGACACCGGGTGTTACGACTAGCTTCCATGATGGTAGCACCCTGGTTTTTACCTGCAGATATTATGTTCAACTACACCATCAGGTACACATTTCTTATTGTCAATTAGTCACTTGTAGGCAAGAAAAAGAGCACAAATTGCAGCATAGGTATAAATTCATCAATGCCAAAAGTACAATAGTGGAAATAAGATAATGTTACAATTTTTTCAAAAGAACATACACAATTATGTGTGGTGTGTGTGTATCACAAATATATTTCAAAAGGCTTTATTTGCATGGTCTCTTAGGACTTATAAGGGAGACTTAATTGCTATGCAAGGTCAAACTTAAACAGTACTTTGTTGGTCATAAACTAAGTATTAGAAATGGCATCACTGTATAAGGCATAAAAGTATTTGAAATGTACTAAATTGACTCAAATTTTAATTTAGAACTATTGAGATGTTTTAGGATATAAATCTTTTATCTTTAAAATATGATATAATTTTCAACCAAAGCTTCATACACTTCCTATCAGCTATGCAACACCTGATTATGATGTTGTCCCCCCCCCCCCCTCCCCCATGAAGCCACCCTTCTAATTAGTATACAAAATCACCTACAGCTTCCTAGCTTCTTGTCTTTCTATTCTGTCAAAATAACGAGCAAATATATATTTGCCGACTACTGCAAAGGGCTTTAATTTAACAGGGCTAAAATTTCGTGATTTTTAGCATTTCGCGATGGTTTAAATTTCGCGGATATTAAATATTCTAAGCTAGAATCATATACCCAAATACATTAAACAGCACTTCGCGATGGTTTTATTTTCGCGACTAGTTGACATAATCGCGATTATAGCGAAAATAAAACCCACGCGAAATTTTCCCCCTATACAGTATCCTGTGGACAAACACCTGTTAGTACTTTTAAAGAAATACTGTTATATTGTTAGAAAGCATTTAGTGTAGGCTATTTAGTGTCATCAACGGAGAATTAAACAACTAAGGTGCGAAACATCTCTGGTCTAATAGATGGTTGTAAAAAACTGATAAAAGCTTATAACATATGAAGTGAAAATTGAGAATTTGGTTGATATAATTTTTAAGATTCCAGTGAAACAAAGAAAAATAACTCATGCATTATCATTCCACAGCAAAGCAAAAAGAATGAAAATTACGATTTGAAAAATTCCATGAGCTAGTCAGCAAATATATTTTAGCATGTTATTTTGATAGAATTGAAAAATTTTCCTGCTGCATTAATTATCTGAGAATCAAATAGGTTTTTTCCAAGCCTTGTATTATGATAACTTTTGACATGCTACAGAAACAGAATGTCTTACATTTAACAGTATGTGGAGACAATGTATACGAAAATATGATGTAAACTGTATATTTCAGGGTATTACAGTACTTGCCTTCTTTGCCGAGCGATGTTCAACAAATGTGTCAGGAAGCTCTGGGTATATTGCGTGAGCTCCTCATCCAGTTCCAACATAGTAGACGAAAATATAGTGCACGGTAAGAATCCACAGTGACCCTCGGGTATAACTAGATGCATGGACCATACCTCTCTTTCTGTAGTCAGTATTCCACAAACTGACAGTCAATATTTTAGTATTTGGCTATATATGAACATCAACTCGTCTGAAATAATATTTCTATACTTATGAAGTAGGGGTATGTAAATAAACTTTGTTCAAAAACAATTGAAAGGAATTATAATTTATTCAAACAAAAATTTGTGTTTATTTGTATTTTAATATGGTTGGCCATTGCCAATTCGTAATCTAGTTCTACGGACTCGCTCATTCATTTATTTTGATAAATTCAATTGAAAATAATAATATTATCAAAAATAATGTTCGCTTGCATGTCCAAAATATCCAAATAAATTTTTTTCGAACATTTTACAACAAACACAAAAAATCTTGATACACTGCCTGACAAATGACAGAAATGCAGGCCCTTGAGAAAGTTCTTGACATTGTAATCCGGTGTTTTTAAGCTTTCTATCTTTCTATATATATATGATACTTCAAAATACTAATTGAAAAATATAAAGTTCATTTGGTAAGCAAATGATTTTTAATGATTCTAGATCTTTATTTGTAAGCGCTCGCTTTTTGAAATTACGTATAATTCAATTAATAATATTTATTATTTCTTGTATTCGCTCACCATAAATTTTATCTCCAAATGAAAAGATGAATGTGTTGTAAAGTAATTTCGCTCTCTCACCTCACTTTTTTTTGTCTGAAAATCCGAAGAACTATTTTATGAATTGGTGTAGCCTTATGAACATATTTAAGGACATCAAATATATACAGTGAATCGGCTGGATTAGAGCAGTTACTGGGAATCTGGCAATTAGTGATGGCTTATGTCAGTTATCATTCTTCATCCTATCATGTTTTTATTTAAATAAAACAAACATCAGTCTTCATAAAAAGAATTATTATGAAGATATTATGATTTAGGTTTGGATAAATAATAAAAAATAAAGTAGATGCAATACACAATGTAAGTACCGTTCACCATGAGCCTGCGATCTCGGCCTAAAATTTCCATCATGAATAATTATGGACATCTAATTAACTGGCTTGTACTGAATTCATACCAGAGATATGAAGTTAATCTTCAATTCATAATATTGTTAGAATAATCTATTCCTGATTTTAAAGATATTTAAGCAAAGATGTTTCCTTTTTTGACATTCATCAAGCTTTGTTCATGTCTGTTGCTTATGTAATTGTTTGTTGCTTATGTAATTAACAATTTGTTTAAAAGTTCATAAGAAGCACAGTTGTACTTGTAAAAATGTAATTCTGTCTCCCCTCTTCTAAAGGGAGACGTATTGTTTTTGTACTTTCTGTCTGTCTGTCACAAAATCATGTGAACACTTCTCCTCCTATACTGCTTATCAGATAGCCTTGAAACTTTGTATAATGCTTCATTACCATTTGTAGATGTCCCTATTGCGATGATCTTATCAGTACAGTCCTGGAGATCCTATGATTTTCCTACAAGTTATGGTGGATCCGAGAGGGGTGTGGATGTAAAATAGACTTCTCCTATATGGCCTATCAAATAGACTTGAAACTTTGTACAATGCTTCACTGCCATTTGCAGATGTGCATATTGTTTGTAAAGGAGGATATAATTATTTTTTAGCTCAAACGAGCTTTTCTGATCACCTGCTGTCTGTCATTGGTTTGTCCATTAACTGTTCACATTTTCGATTGCCTCTCCAGAACCGCTAGGCCAATTTCAACCACACTAATGGTACAGATCATCCTTGAGTGAAGGGAATTCAAGTTTGTACAAATGAAGGACCAGACCACAAAATGCAAAAATAGGGTAGTGTCATTTTAAAATCTTCTCAAGAACCACTGGACCAGAAGAAAGGATCTTCCTGAAATAAATAAATTATTTACTATAGAACTTGATCCGACTAATCAAGTTGACAGGCACGGATCATCAGATCACACGAGACATGAAGTTGAATTCAAAAACATTATTTCTTGATAATTTCTTAATCGTCAAGAAACATCCAATAGACCTTATTGATCACTGAGTATCAGTTAAAAATCTATAATAATTTTCCTTTTCTAGATGTAGTTAAGCTAAATTCAGTAGTAGTATATTACAAGATGTTTTCCTAAAGCATAAATGCCCCTGAATATTCTCATGCTGATGAAAGATGACATGATTAGAGTGAACCTACTGTATCCAAAATTTGCACTTTGGTACACCCTTTTCTGCTTTTCCTAAACATGCAGAAATTTAGATTTATATAGTACATATATCAGCTAAAGTAAAGAAATGATTCTCGTAGTGATAATTAGATTCAATAAGTGACTGCTTAGTAATAGTGAGTATTATGGTAATTATTCAGAGTTAGGCAAGTTTTATAACCCTTGCAAGTAACCAAGATGGAAGACAAAATATTTTTGCAACTTGAATGATTTCAATCCTTTTCATCTCCAGGTTTACTTGCCAGCTTGCCATCACTGAGATCAATTATGGAAATCCACCTGTATTGCCGGCTTCAATAAAAATGAGTCCTTATCAACCAGAGCCTAAGAACCCTTCGGTCCGAAACCTAAACATTGGCTTCGCTGTGGACTTTGAAACAGAATCCAAAGACCCTGTTCATTCCGTTGCAAATCTTGGAAAACATCTAAATCAAATGGACATAAATAGTGTAGAGATGCACGCTGAAGGATTGGGAAGAAACATCCATTTGAACACAACTGGTGACAACATATCACATCAGTTGTTTGACACGTTTGAACAGTGCTTACATATCTCCAATGAGATGGAATCGGTGATGGCGTATTATTACAAGGACGAGCGTAATAGACAGTGCTACAATGTGCAAGAAATCTTTGATATAGACAATGTAGACATTAGATTGCCTAGTCCCACTGAACTGTCTCCAAATGAGGAACTGCCAGTGTCTAACTGGCACAGCTATCTAGAATCCAAACCGGAAATTGAGAATGAGGTTGGAGACAGGATACAGGAAGTTTTAGCTATACCAGAATTACAGAGTAGTGACCACGACAATACAAATGGCATGCCCGAGGTTGTTGAAACTAGTCAAACTTTGGTTTGAAATTTTATTTATTTATTTATTTGTCTTTGTAAACTAAAGTGGACTTGCATTGTCATGTGATCATTCCACTCTTAGTCTTATAGTGTCACATTTTGAAGCTGTAGTTCTGCTTTCAAAATGCAAAAGACAGAAGGAATGGTACATTGATTGCTTCTTATACAGTGCCTGTTTTTGTGTGTTTTTAAACCAGAATTTTCACTATTTCCATCTTTTATGAAACTGAAGGAGTAACCACGCTATTATTTCTTGCTCCGAGTACATGTATATTTTTGCATTGTTTTTACAAACTTTATTCAGGTTCTTTATAGGGATAAAAAATGATGAACCCAACCCCCCCCCCCAAAAAAAAAAACCCAACAAAAACATGCACATGTGCCAAATTTTGTGTGTTTTAAAAGTATGCATCTATATGGTATTTGATGTGAACAAAATTGTTTTTTAAGTATGTAATTTTTCATATTTTATCTAAGCATTATGTAAACTTTAGATTTTAGAAGATAAATCTGTTTTTTCATTTTAAGAGATGAATATTTGTCTGAGAATTCTTTATATCATAAACCATTTACCAGAGCAAACCAAAAAAAAATTACACAAAAACAATGACCTTTTACCTTGCCAGTTGCATTCAGGTTTATTTTTTGTCCGTGGCAGATTCTTCCACAATGACTGGTGCTGTCTTTTTGAGTATCCAGGCACATCCGTAAGACTTGCATTCAGCCTTGCCTCATTTGCATCCAAGCATTCCTGTACCAATGCTCCATGTATATCATATTAGACAATTTTGCACAAAAGCAATGCAAATTGATTATTTTTTGTTGTTTTTATTTATCACAAAACTTTGTAGAGTGTATGCAATATTATATGATAAATAGATGTAATCAGTGTATGGAACTTGTTTAGAACCAGGTATAAGTCTGAAGTACTTTTAGTTGTTGTAAGTGTTTGTGTTACTTATAGTTTATGTAGTTTTTGTGGGTTATATTAACAGTAGAGACCTTTTAGTTGTTGGATATTGTATTAGTGTGTTTCACCCATTAGTTCTTCTACTGGACATTTCTTTGTTATTTATTTTAAAGCTGTACATCAGGGCAATAGTCATATTCACTCTGAAATAGACTGTTACAGAATAAAAAAACAAAACACCCCAAAATGTTTTTGTTATTGCCTATGTAACAGGGAGAAAATGCAACAGACCAGACGAGGATTTGAACCTGAGCCCCTTGAATCTCGGTTGTCAGGTTCTTTACCAACTTAGCTAACTGGGATTAAACCCGGCTGACTGCTACACTCCTCCCTCCGTAAATGTCTTCACACCCAGAAGACATCAACCCAGATTTTTTTCCCCTGGCAGCCATTTTCACCTGGCAGTTCCAGCAGCTGGTCTACAGCACTAAATTTAACAGGAAGAGAGAAAATGCAACAGATCAGACTTGGATTCAAACTCAGGCCCCCTGAATCTCTAGTCAGGTGCTCTACCAACTGAGCTATCTGGCCACCAGCAATCGAACTCAGCTGACCGCTACACTCCTTAAAGGGTTTAGTACAGCTCATTCTGGTGATTTTTTTTTCCTCACACGTAAATCATTTTATTCTTTTCAAATACATGTATAATAAAAATCATAAATGATATTTTGCAACCCAGAAACAACTGCACGTTTTGAAATTAAGTTGCACTAGAACCAATTCCATAGTCCTGTAATTTGAATTTTTGTCCAGGAAGCCAAAATTAGGGGAAATTGTAATGGGCTGTAACTCATTTAAACTCATTTTAATACTTAACATTTTTTGACAAAAACCTACCTTATCACTTTAATTAAGTGTCCACATTATCTGGCAGACCTGTATTACCACCTGTCATTGCAGCGCTGGTCTACAGTACTAAAATGTAATAGGGGAAAAATGCAATGTACCAAACTGGGATTTGAACCGTACTCCCTAGATTCTAGCCTCTGTGCTGACCGCTGCGCCTAAATTTCTGCTTGAATAAAATAATTCTTGTCTAATGAGATGATTCATCTTTGTTACTGGAAATAATTGGTGGAATGATAGATTATAAAATTTCTCTGGAACCCCTTCCCACTAGATGGTAAAAGAAAATACACATTTTCACTTGTTTTTTCTTAATTTTCTTGCCAAGTGTGCTTATCTTTCACCTACTGTGTCTGCTGCCATAAACTTAACATATTTTCAATTTCGTCATCAAAAATCAAATCAATTTCATACCTACATGTAAGTCCTCGTAAAGCATACTTGGTAAAATTCAAAATTGTTCCATTGAAGCCTGTGGTCTCCTGAACATTTCAAAGGGGATAAAAAATACTACATACAATAAATTATGGTTGCATCTTTTAAAAATATCTCTTGAACCACTGGACCAGAAAAACAAAACTTGGAACGTTTCCGTATTAAGTGTATACTGATAATTGTGCAAATCATGGCCCCTAGGGGTAGGGTCATGGCCCACCCGCACAGAGTCGCAATATATGGGAACAAAGTTCCACTTGGGAATATAGGAAAAGTCTGAAAATTTCTTCTCAAGAACAACAGTACTTTGATTTTCATACTTATTTGCAAGCATCCTCGAGTAGTGCAGCTTCTCTCAAATCATGAACCCCGAGGGTAGGGGTGGCATCAAGTCACAATGGGGAAACAAAGTTGTTATTTAAACTTAAAAAGATCTGAATGTTCTCAAGAGCAATAGTACTGTAATTACTCATAGCGACATACAAGCATCAACTAGCGCTATAGGTAGAAGCAAAAATTACATATAGATCAACCTTCCAATAATCAACTTCATGTAGCTTGGTGAGTTGGAAAAACCAATCCTTTTCTCAAAGTCTTGGAATACGTGGAATGTATTTATTTAATTGGGAATAGTAGCAAATCTTGATTATAGATTTCCTAATTTTACTCTCTCTCTCTCTCTCTCCCTCTTCTCTCTCTCTCTCGCTCTCTCTCTCTCTCTCTCTCTCTCTCTCTCTCTCTCTCTCTCTCTCTCTCTCTCACATGCATGCACGCTATAAACGCATGCACGCGTGCACACACTATTATATACAAGTGCCATATGCAGCTAGAACCCAATTTTTTAGTATTATTAACCATTAGATGTAGCCTACATGTAGTTGTACAACTGGTTCAATGTACATACACATATGAATCTAAAATGGAAATAGTGTTGGTATTAACGGAGTTTTAATCAATTATCACTACATAACATAATCTATAACAACCATGTAAACAATGCCACGTGTTGAAAGAGTAACGGAAGTTTCCTATCTCATAAATATTCATGAGAAAACAATATGGCGTCTATGCTGGTGGTAGTGTACATGGTCCAGCTAATTTTGCACAATGTTTCTCCATCAGGAGGATCATCACACTGGGTTGTCACCGAGGATGGGAGAATTCAAGCCCAGGTACAGATTCAGCAACTCAAATTGCACTCTCTTGTAAAACCTTTTCACATTATCACTGTGTCATCAGAAGAGTTGACACTGAATCTCGATGACAGTTGAGAGTAAGGGAGCAAAGATCGACCATTATCTTTTCTAGTTGTCAGCTGACAATGTCCATAAAGGACATGAAAATAAATAATAGTTGAAGTAGTTTTTAACATACATGTTTTAATAAAAACCCAATTCGCTATGACGTGTAAAAGATTATTACAGTGGTTCGATCTGTGTCAGTGTGTGTAATATTTCAGACATTGATAGGGTTATAACCACGGACGCTGCAGATCTACCGGGGTATTTTGATAACTAGATGCACTACATTATATTTCTGTACTCTGATCCATATAGCTGTAATAAACGGGATAATTAAAAAAAAAAAAGTCTGAGAGGGCTTCATTCGTGCAGTTACCTGACCCAGAATATACAGCCTGAAATCATGTGGTTTTAGTTACAGTAGAATTACTCTGAACACATTTTGTGAACTTGAGACATTACATCACACATGTGCTATTTTTAAAGTAGTTGGTTTTATAGAATATGATTGGAAAATGTGATGTTAAACTGTCATTGGAGGTTTTCAAATATATTTAATTACTGTAACGGTTAGATTCCTAATTAAACGCGAATAATTTATTATCGCATAATTTCGCGAGGAGCATCGATCGTGAAATAAAGTGTTTTATTTTTATGGTACTAAAATACATGTAAACACTCTTCATTAGTACAATGTTCTCGTGATTTGACGTGTTAGAGTCAACTCGCGATATAAATACTCGCGTAAAATAAAGAATCTACAGTAGTGCAAATGGAAATTCACAAGAACTAATAAAGCCCAACTAAATTTTGTTTTTTATTATAGATAATAATTCTTGTCAATGAGTATAATGAAATGTTTCTAAATTCTTTAAAACTTTAGCTTGCAATACCTGTGCCATTACTGAATGCCAACTTCTCTTGAAATGATAGGATTCACACTAAAACATTTCAAATCTCAGTTTTCAAGCTTCGTTGTAATCAAACTGTTGTTTTGTAAGCTCTGGTAGCCAGTTTTGATATTTTATCACATTAGATATCAATTTTTCTAACATTTTGACCCTGATTTAGTGTTAAGGACCAGTTTATATTATTCACAATTTGAAACATTCCACAAGCATTAATCAAATTGGTTTGGATGTTGAAAACGCCGGTAATTATGACATTGTACACGTTCATATTGGTATCAATAATGCTTCAGTTTCTAACTTGACAGGAAAATGAATAAATTGTCAAAAACAACAGAAATATAGTTAATCTAATTAATGAAGGGGTTCATGAACTTCAATTAGTGAATATTGGCACACAATGGCTTTAAAAAATGCACTCAAGTTCACAATTTTTGTCATACCCAACTCTGGCAGTATTTAAGGAATGAAGCTAATATTTTGACCTAGGTTATACGATATAATCTAGCTTGGTGCAGTTTACACTTTATAATCCGACATTTTGACATTTCCCCCCCTAGGGACTGCTTCTTCAAAATAGTTAAATGAAATTGAACATGGGACTGAACTGTCCTGTTTCTCTTTCCTTTATTACTAAATTGGTACGCCTTTGGCCTTCATATCTTTATCAAACTTGGCATAGTAAAATGAAGTTAAGATTTGCCAGTTCCAGTGAAAACCAATTTTCGTTTTCATTGTTGGATTATTTATTGAGTACTATAGGTTTTCTCCACACCAGGAGGCACATACGGCTGTGACTCTCCTCACACATACGGCTGTGACCCTCCTCACACATACGGCTGTGACTCTCCTCACCAGGAGGCACATACGACTGTGACTCTCCTCACACATACGGCTGTGACCCTCCTCACACATACGGCTGTGACTCTCCTCACCAGGAGGCACATACGACTGTGACTCTCCTCACACATACGACTGTGACTCTCCTCACACATACGGCTGTGACTCTCCTCACACATACGGCTGTGACTCTCCTCACACATACGGCTGTGACTCTCCTACACATACGGCTGTGTCTCTCCTCACACATACGGCTGTGTATCTCCCTCACACATACGGCTGTGACTCTCCTCACCACTTTGTCTCTTATGGAATGAGATCAAGATGGTAGCGTTTTCAGTATTATCAGACTATCACCAAAATAAGTGGCCATTTTCAACAAAATTCTTACGACTAAGATGAAAATTTTGTTTCTGTTCTATACTCAACTGAGTGTAACTATGTACTGAGTAAGAATGCAGATTTTATCACCCGGGTGTGTACTTTGTTTCGCTTATTTAGAAATTTATGAGTGAAGAACTATAAAATAATGACAGTGTTTTAAATTCTTCATCTTAATCGTAAGATTTTTTGTGAAAAGGGCCACTGGACTTTTGTTAATGTCCGACAGACTTAAGAATAATTGGTATTGAAATGTGAAAGATGATAATTAAGAAATTCTCTTTGTTATATAGATAGTCATTAGATTCTGATGAAGATGCTGGGCATTTTGATGTGATTAAATAATTCAATAAACACCCAACTTGAAATTTGAAACTAAAACTGTATTGATAATTTAAGGAAGATAGATACACAAACTAAATTGTTTTTTTGGCAGAAAACCCACTCAGTAATAGCCAAACTAAAGACTGGGTATCTGCCCGGTATGCTGGTTTTCCAGAGAAAAAAAATCTTTTAAAGTTCAGATATTGAAAAGTAGAAGATAAAAGAAGAGTAAATTCTGAACTAGGATTTAAACCCACTCAAACAATCTAAATTTGTTCTCATTACCGACCTCTAGTTTGTAACATATTTTTGATTACAAATGACTATTCCCTAAGGCATTTACAGTAAAGAACAAATAATATGAATGTGAAAGGAGGGTGTGGAGAGGGCAGATCACTTAAAACTGCATAAAATCCTCTATATTCTATGAAACAGTGTAGCAGGTGTTCTTAAGTCAATAGTGATAAACTAAAAGGTTAGCTGCAGGACAGAATATTGCTAACATATAAAAACTGGTTGATCAAATTTTTTCAGACCAATATCTAGCAACTTACAGTTTTGCAGCTAATAATTCAGTTGATAAATGAATATATTTTGAAATATTCTTTAGTTTTAAAAAATGGTAAAATAATTTCCTTTGGTAGACCCCATGCAGTTAAACACTACTGCTTGTACTCTTTTAACCCTACAATGGCATTTAAACAGTTGTGAAATTGTTTGTCGATCAGTTGATTCTAACTTCATAACTCATAGGAACGATCGGTTTGGTCCGCAGTCCCGAGTTCGAATGAGGGAATTTTTTCATTTAGTCGAAAATTTTGAATCATGTTTTTTCATTTCATTTTACCTGTGTTTATATAATTATATCCAAAAATCAATGTGTTTTGAAATTTCAGATGTATGCACTTAAACACTTTGTTCTCTATGATCCTTATAAACCATATGTGAGTACGGCGATGGGTGTTCTAAGTAGGATATTTGTTAGATTCTAACAACATGCACTGTGTTTATGAACACAAGAAGTACATTATTTATCGGATGTGAATGTGTGTCTGCAGCATACAGATATCATATTCAACAGTTTATATTTGTCCTTCATTGAAAACAAAAGATTTGAAAATTGATTCCTAAACCATTTTTAAATTCAAACAGTTTCCTGATTAGTTTCTGCCGACTAGGTTTTGTTTCCAGCCCAGTCTGTACACTGTGTTATGATTAAGATTATTAGTCCCAGAGAAAGTACAATGTGATTTGTTCAAATTCTTTGAATATTGTTTTATGACAGTATTGTAAAGCCTTTGTGACTTAGGTAGATAAAGCACTGTATAAAAACCAATCATTAGTATTATTATATATGAATTGAAAAGCTGAATGTAAATGTTTGAAGTGGTTTGCAGACAAAGCATTTTGCATGGAAAAATATGGTGTCCTGATAGGGCCATGTGCAAAAGCGCAATTTAGTGCATTTCTTAAAACACGCTATCAACAACACACCATTGCGCTGTCATGCTAACATTCAATTGCACTATCACACTAACACACAACACGCTGCCGTGTTTTTCGCGCTAATACACAACATGCTGTCACGCAATCGCACTTTCATTCTAACACACAACATGTCGTTGTGCTGTCACACTACACACTTAATAGAGTCATATGCAAAAGTGCAACAGCGCGTTTCTTAAAACACGCTATCACACAACATGCCATCACGCTAACCCGCAATCCCGCTTTCATGCTAACACTAAGCACGCTGTCACGCCAACGCAATTGCGCTCTCATGCAACACGCTATCAGCATGTTGTATGTTAGCGTGAAAGCGCAATTGTGCGATAGCATGAAAGCGCGAATGTGTGTTAGCATGACAACGCGATGGCATGTTGTGTGTAGCGCATTTTAAGAAACGCGGTTTTGCACTTGGCCCTTTTGGAACACCATAGAAAGGAAGCCTTGGCGAAGGTTTGCAGTCTATGAATGCTTGTGTTGGGGAGTGGGGGCCTTGACATGTAGTCTATGAATGCTTGTCTAGGGGAGTGGGGGCCTTGAACATGTAGTCTATGAATGTTGTTTT
>CAJDSM010000024.1:0-12408 GCA_903981925.1 Ostrea lurida
CTGCGTACCCCTTGCTTGTCACAAGAAGGGCGGTCCTTCGGATAAAACTGTAAAACCTGAGGCCTCGGTCCGTTTTGCAGCAGTTGTGGCACGATAAAGAGCGTAAGTCTAGTTTTTGCATCCTTCACCGGCAATGGTGACGACTCCAACAAATGAAATATTCTCGAGCGAGACGACCAACCCACCACTATTACGTTTGTCATTATTTGGTCTGCAGATTTCCGACATTGACGCTCTATTGAGAGAAATTTCCTCTCCGTCTTATGTCCGTCTTTACGTGGATGAAGCCAATACTGGTGGAATTTCCTCCCTGTTCCAGTGTAGTACACGACTTTTAACAACAATAAAACTGGTGAAAAGGATAGAATGGCCAGAGTGAACTGGTACCTTCTACAGGCAAAACCACAACTCTTTCATCACGCTTCAAAGTTTTCTTTGCGTTGACCATTCTTCAAGATCCTAAATGGAGAGGGGGGGGGGGGGGGGCTCTAAGAGACAAAATACATTTTCTGAATCTCGCTTTGTTTCGTTTCCAATCTTCGGAATAATGAACGCTCGTCTTTCGCTACCTAAGTTCAATTACCCATGTCTAACTTTTTTTTCTTAAATGAATTATCTACGAAGAAAAATAAAAGAAACGAAAAAAAGGGGGGAGGGGCAGTCAACCAGTATGTCTTAATACTTTATAGATAAGATAACTTTGTATGTTAGATTAACGGTAAAGGAACAAAAGTTCTCCACAAGTGTATGTGTGTGTGTGGTGTGTGTGTGTGTGGGGGGGGGGTGTCAGACCCACGAATACCATTTGCCGTAGTCAACTCATGGGACCCTTCACATTTATCGGTCATTAGTATTATCTACACTGAATCTGGCAATTTGCAGTGATATTGGGGTACATGTCTGCATATTTTCATTACCTTTGCTTTCCTGGTATTTTTACTATGAATTAATGGTGATGTCGGACTATATTCGATACGTATGCTTTCGTAGTAGTATTACAATAAATACATGGTGCATGTACTAATTTGTCTGCATAGTTTCTACACCTTTGCCTTTGTGGTATTTTAACTGGAAATTGGTAAAGCATGCTGTACTATATTTGACCACGTTACATTCATTCCAATACCACTAACTTCAAGGTACATTCATACAAAACTTAGAGTAATTAACCGCATACCTAATCTCATAATGTAAAAAACTTCATTCATCACTGCCCCCTTTACTTCTATTTTTAACTTTAGTTATTTTAAAACGATTAAGAAATATGTTCTACAACTTATATCAATGTCGTTCGTCCGCTTGGGTATTTACATGCAGGGGTCGTTAACATGAAGAAAACAGGATTGCCCGGAGGAAGGAAACTAGAGGCTGAATGCCGGAGTGCCCAAAAGAGAAACCGGAATGCCCGGAAGAAGAAATCCCGGAGTACTTTAGGGAAACCCAGGTGTCCCAAACCTCTGTTATAATACATGGATTGCTAAATACTGTTTACAGCAAGAATGTAAAATAAAATCAAAGGGATGGAGAAGAAGGATAGTCTACCTCCTCCTTTTGACAACCTTTATTTCCTGTCATTTCCATAATTATGCAATTAAAGATGTATTGGATGATTGTCAACCCTATCTCCATTTTTGTCCCTGAACAATAAATTATAATAATACGAGGTAGTTTTTCGTTTTGCGTGTCAAAAATTTGTAAAAAGTCATCTTCTGTTCCGACTGACCCTCCCCCTACAATATACCCCCGGGTCCCTCCCCCACCCCTTCAAAAAACGATGCTAGGTGCCTGTAAAGAGATAGAGATCGTTACGGTAATCCAGTCCAGAAAATGTATGTACATGTACAATGAAAAGGTGAAGATAACGAACAGTGCTCAATCTCATAAGTCCTAAATAGAATAAAAAATTATCAGAATGAAGCGGTTTTTCCGTTAGAGTTAGGTTTTATTCATCAATAGAATTTTTAGAGGTGGGTGGGTGCTTGCGTGCGTAAGGGGGGGTCGCAACAACATTAAATTCAGTTTGCTAGTTCTGCTTCGTTTATGTTTTCTAATGTACGTGTATTTTTTTTTTTAAAAACCTTGCCATCGTCATTAAACACGTACGTGTAGCTACATGTCTGGTATTAAGTATGCAACAAAAACAAATTCATTTTTCTTGTGTGTAGATGTATGAATTGTAGTGGAAAATCTGACTTTTGCAATAGTGTTTTTAAATACCTCATTTATTGTTTTTATTTTGGGGTATGTTAATGTATATATCTTATGGCATAAATGTTATGATATATATTTACATGGCATCCTGGTGATTTATAGGTTTATCTTATATCAGTTTTGATTGATAATGTTGTCCAACTTGCTTTTCGTTTAAATATGTTGTTATACTTAATTAGATTAGAAAAGGACAGTAAAAGTAAGATTTATGCATTAAAACGACAAGGGGAATGTACTGCTTCCCCTAATTAACATTGCCTACGACAGAAAAATCTTTTAGCGAGAAAACTGAGAAAAATAAAATATTATAACTTGATAAATCATTTTTGAAACATTTACATTTTCAAGTAAGAGCGTTGAGAATTCGTTTTTCGTAAATGAAATGAAATTGATCTTGATGTATTTGTCAAAATAAAGGTTTGGACAGTTATGTGGTTCGGCAGGAAATGTTTCTAAATTTAACATGCAATTATCAACACATAATTGAACTTACAATTTAAAAATACAGAAACTGCGTAACACATCAAGTAATGTACTTTCTCCCGTGACTTTTAATATCATCAACCTAGAAACTTCTTCAAATTTTCACGTAGTGTGTACTTTAAATTCCAAACGCAAAATTACATACAGTTTTCAGAGCAAAAACAAAATCTTGAATATCAATTAGTCTGATTTTTTAATTAAGGCAACAACACAAGGCACAGGTACACTGTTTTGTGAAAAGGTGAAGATAACGAACAGTGATTAATCTCATAACTCCTAGAAGGAATATAATTAAGGATTGGGTAAACTCAAACCTCTAAAAATAGGAAAGGTGGAATCAGGTTCCTAGGAGGAATAAGCACCCCCTTGTCGACCCGTCACACCCGCCGTGAGCGTCATATCTTCGACAAATTAACCAAGTTGTACACTAATACGTTTATCGGAAATCTTAGACTCACAGTCTTTCTTAAGCAATATTATACCACAATGGATTTGGTTAAAAATGACAGTGTATGGTCATAAACTTTGACAAATTTTCAAAAAAAAACAAAACGTTCTTAGCATTGTGTCTCTTTTCTTCTTCCCTAAGATTTACATTTTAGATAACTTCTCTGGATAACACCCTTTACCCACTGAATCATTCAGGGCGGTGTGTCATACATATTTGCAATACATGTTCTTCGAAAGGGTTTTTAATTTTTTTTTTTTTCAGAAACAGCGATTACTCCTTCGCAAAGCACTTAACAAGTGACAAGATTTCACGGGTCTTTCGGATATTACCCTAAAACGGAGGGGCAGGTGTTTGCTACGGCCGTGAGCCTAAATGTGAGGTGCTACTCCTAAAACTGGTGACGTCTCAGTATGAGTGAAAAAATCCTTGATGGAACCTAAAACAACTAACCGACCAACCCAAGTGAATGATCAATCTATACAAGGAATAGAAACGCCCTAAAAACTCCCCCTTGTCTAACACTTCGGAACATTTTGAATAATGGCGAGTTAATTGATACTTAGTCTAGCAAATGATATCAAAGATATTTTATCGTTCAATCCTTTTGAAATATACAATGTAAAGAATTTATGTCGGGTTTACAAAGTTAGTACAAAGTTCGTTCCATATTCTATGGGGAAAAAATTCCGTATTTAAATTGCACAAGAAACAGAAAACCTTTTTGCAACAAACGAACTGATCGATTACAACTAATATAATACAAAATACGCTGCTATCTAACCATAATCATTTCTAAACTCAAGCTGAAGTTTAAAATCTATGCAATGTGGAAGTTGTCGATGGAAAGACGGAAGTCATTCCTTTTGACATAAAGTTGAGTTGTTAGTTTGCCGTTACCATGGTAATATTAATCTTGTCTTAATATCACTCTTCTTTTAAAGTTTACACAATCCACTAATTCTACAATGTTTTTCTACATGGAATTTTTTTTCCCCAGTATTCTTGATAGTCCTTTAATTTGTATGTACGAAATTTAGCATGCTTGCAAATATAATTGCCCTTTTTGAGTAACTCAATGGTTTAAAGGGTTTATATTAATTGGCGAAGTAAACAATGTGTTAAACGTAATCATAGTGCTCAAAAAAACATATATACAAAATCGAGTGTAGGGCAACACGGACCTCCGACAAAAGCGAAGGTAGGACCATGTGCCATGGAGGAGTAAGCATCCTCTGCTGACATGACATTTATATGAAATACAAAGACATGTTTTCATGTCGATGAAATATTAGAAATATAATAAAGTTACAAACGAGTTCAATGGAATATACAACACGCATTGGGTACTTAATTTTCTTATGAGGTATTCATCAAACTATGAACGCTAAAACAGAAGAATCTGCCGGAGTTAAAACCATTCTTATTTTTAGAATGAAATACCTTTTACATTCCGAGCGATGCTTTGATTTTTGTTTTCTGATAGTCTGGTGTAACAAATACATATCATACAAAATGTTTGAACACAAGTTCGTTCAACTCACAAATAGTCCTGGGGTTAAGTATTTATAAATCACGTAGAGTTTAAAAAACGCATTTGTAGGGCAATATGCTGTTCTATGTTTAGTAAGTAGGTCATATGGTTGACATGGCTGAAAGTTAAACATATTTCTTTTTATTAATTTGTAAAAGAGTAACATGTTAAACACAGAACAATAACGTAGGACAGATGACACATTGAAACCAACGGATATATGTGTCTTGTTAGGGAGGCCATGGTATCAGCTTGTTGAATTAACTAATGACTTCATCTAACAATTACAAAATTACCTGTCAACACTTCTTTGTCCTCAAGCAGAGCAGTGAAATGAATTTCCTGAAGTATACCTTTGGATGACGATGCATTGACTGTATAAATCACAATTAAAAATAACGTTGATCTATGCAAAATGAAATTAGAATCATTTTTCAATGAATATGATTAAAAGAGCAATACTTTATTCTTAACTTGACGAAAAATAGTGTTTGACAAATTGCACATCAAAATAAACCGGATTGCTAAAGAAATTCCCTCACAATATATATCTAAATTTACTTCACATCAAAACAATGACATTCGTCATATTCATTTTCATGTACATACTGTTTCAGAATAAGGATATAATTTTGCTTGGGGAGAAAAAGAATTCAAGGTAAATTACCTGGGATTTTCTTTAAGCTACCCACACTGTATCATTAACATTCTGCAGTATAAATTATGTTCAAATGCACGATTCATTCAAACGAATGAAAGATTATGCAGATTCTATCTTTCGATAAAATTGAAAATACATGCAAACCTTGTGAAAATATTTACAAATTTTGCCACCGTAAAAACCAAAATCAGTACAATTATTCTATGTTTTAAAGTAAATTTTTCTTAATAAACCAAATATTTATGAGGTCACTTAGTCTCCCTTTTTGTTCTTGATAGTAATCAACAATCTCATTAAACTTGTTGTAAAAAGGGGGTTAATTAGCGATGAAATATAGAAGGAATCAAAAACACCGACAATCCAGTAGTTCTCATTAACATGCAGACTGTCTGTAGACTTTGACAAATTAATCGACGATATAAATACTGTGAAGGTAACACAATAATATGATTTTTAAACATATCATTACTGAATTCCAGGAATCATAAATTTTGAATTCTATTCATCATATGACCCACAGAATTTAAATTCCTTAATTCAAATTCATTATCTAGCCATTTCCATGGGTCCTCAATACCCCTTGCTTGTCATAAGAAGCGACTAAATGGGGCGCAATTGAGACCGCAAAAACCGAGGCCCCGTGTCACAGCACAGGTGTGGCACGATAAAGATCCCTCCCTGCTCATAGGCCATAAACGCCGAGCACAGGCCTAAATTTGCAGCTCTTCACCGGCAATGGTGGAGTCCCCATAAGAGTGAAATATTCTCAAAAGGAGCGTACAACAATATACAATCAATTTAGCCATTTCCGGCATTAGCGTCTTCGGCGGTTTTTCGACTAGAATGCGCAGACTCGATTTAGGAAGTATCGGAAAGTACTAAAAAGAGAAATTGTCTCCGCGGAAATTGGAACATCATTATTGGAACATCATTATGTTCATTGTCGGCCGCAGGAGTGGCCAGTCTATTTGTAGTTGTGTTAGAAAGTGCGCGTGGGGAAAGGGGAAGTCTGTGTTTAAAGTGATATGTGTAAAAGTTCTGAATAAAAGGTTTTAGAAATATGTATAAATAAAAATATTAATAATTGTAATCAATGCGGTTCATTCTGACATGCATTCACTATTCAATGCATATTATGGATTTTATATTTTACACGATTTTTTTACAAGTACTCCCCCAAATGGCAGTCTGTCAAATATAGATTCTGAAGCAATTCATTATGGGGTTTTCAGATACAAATTCGATAAATGAACAGATAAAATTATTTGCTGCGGCTGCAAATATTTTAATTTATGCATATTTTGCAGAGGCGTAGGACTTTGATTTTGAAAGGGGGGGGGGACAAACTAAGATAAATAACAGAAAGTGGGGGGGGGGCAAACTTCAAAATTTTGTGACAAACACATAAAAAAAAAGATCATTTGAACACTGAAGGGGGGGGGGGGGCCAAACCTCCACACTCTATAAATTACTGAGTGGGGGGGGGGGGGCACACTTCTAAATTGTGTGTTTTTATGCAGAAAAAAAAGTTACTTGAGAAAAAGTGGGGGGGGGGGCAAAAACATAACACCCCCCCCCTGCTCCTACGCCCATGTTTTGATTGATGCTTTGTGTAAAATTTCAACCTGCTAATCGATTTGCAGTCAGCAAATGATATTGTCATCATCATGTGACACAGATCCGGGGTATGCCTTTCATTTCTGTTTACATTAACCACAACACTGATGCCTGTGTACTCTTGATTTCTGCAATTTTTGACATTCAAAATCTTATAATTATATATGTTCCATTTGCATATCATCGTTATGGTGCTTTAACATTTTAAGAAATCAATTTAGCTTCTCCGCTTCCATTTGTCTTAAGTATGGGTGAATTTAGGATTTCAATTTAAGAAAGGCGTGGAAAAAATATAGGGGACATGGGTATGTTGGTCATTTCTGTATGTTTCTTTGGAAATAGCTTAGAATATTAAAGAAATTTTAACGGCCGATTTGATGCTTTGCATCAAAATTATCTTGTCTAATGGCGTACCCATCTTATCTGAACATGTCGAATGGATCCTCAATCCATTTCGCATTCAATTATTTTTATCTATCTTTTAGATAAAAAATCAACTTCATGTTATAATATCTGGTCTGTAAAAGAACATAACAGATGAACTAAATTTAGGATAACCTTGCAATGGTAGATAATATGATTATCTCTAATTAATCCGCCTTTCGGGTCGTTCACCTCATTTTATAACAATAGATTAGACAATGCGTGTTACTCGTTTGGAGAAAAAGTCTTGAAATAGAATGTCGATTTGCATTCCCAGACGGATACACCACATTGTATGGAGATCAAAAGGAATCGTTCATTTTGTGATCATGATCTGAAGTAAAATTCGTTTCTGCACATTTTTATGTACGCCTATTTTGTTTTGGAGCAAATCCTCATCTTTACTTGTTCGAATTTCTGGATGAAGTACGCCCTATGTAGAATGTTCTTTTGTGTTGATGTAGTTAAATTTAATGTTAATCTATGCAATTATTATTCCCACAATAAGCAATACTGTAATTGTTGATGAAATTCATCTAGTTCTCCCCCTGAAGGTTCTATGTAGAAACAATTGTACCCTCAGGTATTCTCTCATCAAACTACGGTTTCGAAATTTAAATGATGCATAGGCGAATTTAGAGGGGCAGCACCCCCCCCCCTCCCCTCCCCCTTTCGTGACCAAAGTTATATGCATATAACTTTAGCTAAATAAACCCCTAAGAATAATTTTAAAAGCCTTTAAACCCATGAACTTTCATTATAAACTCAGCCATATTAAACTACACTGTTGTCTTTACAAAGTGACTCAGAACTTACCGGTGTCGCATAATATACGTTCCGGGTGGTTAAGCGTTCCGGCCGGAACGCTAGATACCTATAATATTCGTTCCGGCCTATCATAAACGTTCCGGCCCGCGTAAAATTGGTTCCGTCATAATATTGGTTCCGCCCTATAATTTTTAAGATTTTAAAATAAGAAATGTTTACGAACATGTCTACTTCTTTAGTTACTTTTATCGGGTTAAACAATAATTAATTACTAATATGATTATAGTAAAATTTAAACATTTATGTCTGCTTACTTAACTGTCAGAACGACACGTGTGATTGCTGAGTTTAGATCTCCAATTCAAAGGACGATATGTATAATTATCCTGCTTTTCGGGGCAGGAGGTGTGAAGTTTGTTAACTGGGGTGTGTGGGACCTTCTTCCATCCACCGAACGCGCAAACAAGCAAATCGGCTAAGTAGGTGGTTTTATGATATATTTATGATACCGCGGTACACATGCTAATTTTTAATTCACTAAAAATCTGTATGTTTGGTTTCAGTCAATCATTAATGTTTTGTAAGTACCTTAATATGAACACATACATTTGAAAACGAGTTTCCTACGGTACCGCGGTATGAATAAAAGTATAGCATGTAGAGTTCTAATGGTGCCCCATTATTGTGAAGAAAAAGAATCGTATCCATTCATCCAGCGAAGATTCAAGACTGAAGCCATACCTCAAGACCATAAACTGAGAGTAACATTAGTTCTATCGTAAAATCTAATATGGAACGTAGATGTTTAAAAAAAAAACCTGCTGATTTTGAAAAACATTCAAATACATATATATTCTGAAAGTTTCTTTTTTTTATCAAAATTATTTCAAAAGTTATCAAAATTTAAATATAGACTTGTTTATTCTTCAGGCCAGGCCGGAACCATTGTTACAGAGAAAACCGGAACGTTTATGATATCATAAAGGTTCCGGCCGGAACGTTAAAAACGCGGAACGTATTATCATGCGACACCTGTCGGCGAGGCCGCTTAGATCAGAAGCAGGACATAGGCAGCAACACTTTGGAACGGCCTGCCATATGAACTTAGGAAAGTTCTGAGACTTGACGGGTTTAAGAGATTTAAAAGACCCACCTCTTTCTACAGGCTTTTATTTCGTGAGACTGGTTTTTTTTTTTTTTTTTTTTTTTTTTTTTTGGTTGGTTGTTTTTGTTTTTCATGTTTATGTTTTTGGTTTTGTTTTTGTTGTTGTTTTTTTTGTTTTTTTGTTTTTTTGCTTTTTTTGTTTTTTTGGTTTTTTTTGTGCGTGCGTTGATGTCATTCTTGAACTTGGTTTCGTTTAGAACATTTATGCCAATAATTTTTATGACGCTGTTTTAGAAATCGATATACTTTTATGTGTATTTATTATTTGGAAGATTTAATGATTTTGTTTTAAGTATACTGTATAAACGCGTAAGAGTTGGTTTTTGGTTGTTTTGTTGGTTGTTTTATTGGTTGTTTTATTTTATTTTGGGGGGTGGGGGTATTTTTTTTTTCATTTCTTTTCTTTGTTACGTTTTTGGGTTGTTATATTTATTTTTATTTTATTTTATTTTATTTTTTTTTTTGTTTTTTACTTCTTTTTTTTTTTTGTTTTTTTTTTTGTTTTTTTTTTTTTTTTGTTGGTTTGTTTTGTTTTTTAATTGTTGGTTTTTATTTTTATTTTATTTATTTATTTATTTTTTTTGGTTTGTTTTGTTTTTGTTTTTTGGGGGTTTGCTTTGGGGTTTTTTTTTTTGGTGGTTTTTGTTGTTGTTGTTTTTTTTTTTTTTTTTTTTTTTTTTTTTTTTTTGGTTTTTTGGTTTTTTTTTTTTGTTTGTTGTATATATATACGGCGCTACATGCTACATGTACATACTGTATTTTATAATCATTATATTATAATAATATCTCCAAAATGCTTTTATAAAACAGTGTTTATCCAGCAATAATGTTAAATGTGCAAACCAATACAAGTTATGAATTGATACATTTTCAATCAGAAAAGTTACTAACCAAAACATGCTCATTTATGGCAGTACTATTGCAAAATTGAGTTGGATATGTTACTTGTACGAACTAACCTCAGTTTTAGCAGTGGTACTATTACAGAGACTTTTATAGTGGACTTCCCTACATATTGCACGTACATGTATACACTTATTAAATCATGCACGTGGCAAGGCCACTTTTAAATGATTTACCGCTCGTCTATGACGTATTGTAAGTGTTTGTCAGCAATGATATGGAAAAATTTTCCGTAATTTCCGTAATATTCCAATTTATGGCATGCCAGGTAATCCTTGTGGTCGTCATTTGACTTTTCCAGAAAAGGTTGTTGACACGATGACTTCAGCTTTCAGGTCAATTTTACATGTGAACAAAACGAGGAGAGCCCCTTACGACATTACAAATGGGCATCGCCATAGGTGATTAAGATATCATCATTAATTTATGTTAAAATATAATTAGCAGTGTTTGTCATTGTCTTTGAAATTAAGACATAAAAATTAAACTAAAATTAGTCAATGTAATGGGTACTTTAAACTTTAGGTAAAGGTCAAATAGAGTTAGATGACGTCAGACGATGATTTACTACGTTGCTTTTAATGTTTCAGTTTCAGTTTCTTTATTTCCGTAAGCTATGCGGCTCATTCGCGAAATATTTATGTCATTCACACAAATGAAAACTATAATGTCTGTGCACAATGGGTAAGAGCGGGTACACGTATTTTAAAAGTGAATATTAAATGTGAACTACCATCTCTCCCAATTCAAGTCTACCATGCATATACTGGATTCCAAAACTTGGCAAAAGCCCATACAAAGATACATTGCTGGATTCAGTTAATGCTCTACCAAGCTCCCATTTTGCTCCTCATGAAAATATTGACAGCTGTGAAGAGAAACTTTAGATGTAGTGTGTAACAACATATGCCAGAAGTGGTGCAAATTAAATGTGGATTCTAAAAAAAAAATTCTAAAGAACTTAATAGTAAATTTAAAATCGCAGAACTTTCCTAAAATCAACAACATCAAAATATATAACAATTCCTCACAAAAATTAAAATTAGACTTTTTGACATTATAGACAACTGCTTAATTCATTAAAAAATTACTTTGTTAAACTCCACTCTGATTCTACGCACAAGAAGTTGACATTAAAAAGATGCTGGGTTCCTCATTGACAATATCTGTAGTCTTTGGTGATTAGGTGTTCCATCAGTCTGTTGAAATTCCAATGGGCACGATTTGTGCTCTTTTGTTAGCTGAACTGTTTTTATATTCTTAAGAGGCATAACTTATTCAAAAGTTTCTCTAGAAAAAAGAATCTCTAGCTACGGCATTTCGATATAATCGACGACGTTTTATCTAACAATGATAATGATTTTCATTCATGTGTCGATTTGATATATCCCAGTGAACTAAAAGACACCTTAGTCTTCCACGTCTGCTTCGTACTTAGATATTTTACTGATCATAGACATTAGCGGCAAACTAATAACTCTACTTTATTGCAAACGAGATGATGTCAGCTTCCCCATCGTCGATTTCTCAATATTTATGTAGCAATTTTCCACCCTCACCTGAATATGGTGTTTATGTTTCTCAACTGATTCGATAAGCAAGAGCTTGTTTTACGTATGGTCAGTTTTTAAATCGAGGAAAGCTTCTGACAAACAAGTTCGTGTTGCAGGGGTGCAAACAGTCACGAATTTTGCCAATTCTATTGTCGTCATAACGGTCTAGCTTGGATTAAATGCTGTCTGACAACAACACCATGTTTCCGATGCCGCGCCACATGTGTTTGTTTTCGTTTTCGGCCGATTATAGATGCAGTTTTCTGATTGGTTCTCTGCTACAGCCCGCAAAACAGCATTTCGAGAACTCATGAAAGTTTTACCGTCTAAAATCTCGGTGATGACCTGCATATCACCCGAAAAAATATAAGATTTATTTCTTATCATATACAACAACAAAACAATGTCCAATAGACTTTAGTTGTTGTTCAGGTACGTGATCGAAAAATCACCTCAATTCTTTAAAAGGTGTTTTAACCAATGATAATCGGCGCTAGGTGATCACGTGAAATAAAATTAAATGATAAAAAAATCTTCAAAAATATTCCTCTCAATAACCATAGAGGCATTTTCACAAGTCAAGGGTTATTTGATTCGTTACCTCGCACTAACCCTTGACATCAGTCACCATTCAAAACCTGG
>CAJDSM010000024.1:21902-40249 GCA_903981925.1 Ostrea lurida
TCGCAATATATCGCGATACGAAAATTTCACCGATACTCAGTCCTAGTTGTTACATTGTAAATAGTAGATTGCTATAATAAATCAAAGTGATTAATGTTTATTTTGTATAAGAATTTACTCTAGATAGGTAAAGCATTTAACTAAACCTATAATAAGATCTTTCCTTACTCTCCATTCAAGTAAATCAATGTATCAAATTTCCATCCTTAACCAATAACAGTACACAGTTATTCTACCTCTAGACACAGAAGTAGTACGAGCTGTAGAGTTTCTTAAATTACGGGAGGTGTGACGATCAATCAAGGGATGTTTACTCCTCTAAAGCACTTGATTCCCCATCTTTGGTATATCCAGGGATCTGTGTTTACCCAACTCTTAATTGTATTCCGTGTAGGATTTACGGAATCGGTCACTGTTAAAATTATCTTTACCTTTTCATTACAATTCATTTTTACTGGAACATTATTTCAATGTTCAGTTATATCTGTGTCTATATCTAGTTTGTCTTTTGAAACCATTTATGCACTTTCATCAAAAGGAAAATACGCTGCGTTTGTCAAAGTCTAATCGAATACAGAAATCAAGAGATTTATATGATAATTATGAACAGTCTGTATGATTTTAAAACGAGACAAAAACAACCTACGTGGGAAAAAAAAATGTCGCCAAATGGAATCCCTTTGTAAATCGAAAATCTTATTTCAAAAACATTGAAATGTTCGTCATAGGCCTATCATTTAATTAATAAGGTCGTATCTAGTTAGGTTTTTCCATTTTGCAAAAAGTTGGGTAAAATTATAAGACAAGAAAGGTAAGGTTAAACAATGTTAGAGAATGTGTTCACAAATTGAGGTTTGACCTTTCGGCGACGGACGTCAATTCAAAGTATTTAGGCAAAACAAGGGGAATTCTATGCATAAAAATTCTTGTATCTCGTTATCTTCTCTAAGTACATCAATTCCATTCTTTAAATTTCTTGTGAAAAATACTTGTATTCAACAAAGTGCATTTATCTACACTAATGTATACTGCGATTTTCAGATGTTTTCCGTGTCTATACAGAACACGTTTAAACTGTTTTCTGTGACGTACCATCACAAAGTAATGTACAAGGCACACTACTCTGGCCACGTGAAGGAAATGTTGAAGTTGCTTTTAAATATAAATGGGAGATACAAAATTGTCAAATTTGACCGAATTGCATTTGAAACCTTTTGAATTATTCAAATTTTGAATTTTTTACTATAAAAGAAAATGTAAGGTTGCCTAAACCCAATTACCAGCAAATAAATTACTCTTTGTTAATTACTGGCTGTTTAATGTACAAAGAAGAAACACATACTTCTATGATACAGAATTTATTATGAAGGAAACAATCCGATGATAAATGTCTTTTTTATTAAGATGTATAACCGAGATACAATGTATTATACTGATTCCGTGTTAATGTGTTTCGTTTACTTTTTGTAACTATAAATGGAGATTATAAATGGGATAAGCTCATAATTCTTAATAAACGACTAATCACTAAAACTTGATGTTGTCACAAGACATTAGTGTTTGTCTTTAGATATACTCTCCGTAGGACTTATTTAACTACCAAAAAGGCTACAACAGTTCCAGAAAACATGCCCTATATGCCCATGTACATGTATACATAACTCTGCTGCATATATCAAGATGCATTGTGTGTGGGGTCATTCCAAACCCTACCTCATAATTCTTTAAATATATCTAAACAACAGAGGTGATGATCCAAAACCATATATTCCTGCTGCATTATCAAGATGCATTGAGTATTGCCCCAGAGTTATCCTAAACCTCATAATTTTTTTTATTGTTCAAATATCTTTAAAATGATTGAGATTCCAACTTTTAAAAGAAATGTTCTGTACGTTCCCCCCCCATCTGCCCCCCCTCCCCCGTAATCTTGTTGCACATCTACATGACACCACCAACAACCTTCCAAAGAAGGTTTTGGTCTGGAGAACCCTGTTTTTCTACAGAAAAGCGTCATTTTCACACCACATCACACCCCCATCCGATGGTACATGTACCTAGAGTAAAATGGAAAATTATGAAACCTTACTGCCCATATACAGGACACCACGAGCACCACTATCACCTCCCAAAAGACAATCTGGCTACATGTATTTCGTAAAATATACGATGAATTCTGGCAACCAGGCTTTTTGGGTTAAGAAAAAAAAACAAAGAAAAAAGAAACACAAAAAACCCACATAAAACATCGGGTTTTTTAACCCACATTTTGCCCCCCCCCCCCTCCCCCCGAGTGAAATTGAAATTCCAAAAACTTATTGCACATCTGCAGCACACCACCTATTATATACCAAGAGATTGATTGGTTACTGCATAAATAAAAGAGGAATGTGAGGAAGAAGAATGTGTGACGCACGGACGGACCACGGTAACACCAACATACCCGGAATTTCTTTAGACAGTGCGAGTATAATTCTGCTAAAAATTAGTTCCCAAGCTCACAAACAAAACTCAGTTAAATACAGCACACAAGTCGGAGGGGGAGGGGGGTCCGATTGCAAATATTATACAGAGTTGTTCACGAATTTAAGGTCACTTGCCACAACAAATCGAATTTCAGAACTTTCAGTATGAAAATATTCTTTTCACTATATGTGTATTTTGTTGTTAAATAATTAATCTAAATGCTTCAATGAATACTCTACAGTAAAGGAACATTCAAACATGTCAAACACTGTAAAAATGTCAAAATTAGAACTATTCAAAATATTTAAGGAAACAGAATCAAAGTATTTCTCTAAATACTTCCCGAATATAGAAGTCCATCTAATCCAATGAGAAAGTGAAACTAACGACAAGTGATGTTTATTTTATAAATGTTTATTATCAGAATTTCCTCAGTACAGTATTCAGGCACAGAGAGGAAATAATCGATATTTCCCAATTAAATCGAACTTAAAGGCGCCACAGAGTCCTGCATGTTTCATTAATATTTGGATATTGTATTGATCATTAAACTATAACAGCTCCGGTTTATAACGAACGTGGTGACATCAGTTATATTTCCCGTTTTCATTTTTCCATATTTATGTAGCAATTGATCATTCCTATTGTGTTTGTCTACCAACTGATTCAATAAACGAGAGCACGTTCTGATTATGATCAATTTCTAAATCAAGACAGGCCACTGATAAAAAGAAGTCTCAACATTTTAAATCAGCATTTCGTAAATATCATAATATGCTCGTACCGGTCGCGGCAGCTCAGTGGTGGTGTTCGCATCATAACTGGGAGGTTGTGAGTTCGAGTCCCCCTAGTGTCATGGTTAAACCTAGGAAGAAAACACAGGTCGTCAATTCTCCTTTGCCAAATTTTGCACTCTGAAATTTAAAAGTGCGAATAGTTTCGATAAAACCTTAAATACGGAGGTCATGTGTCACGGCAGGTGTTGGCACGCTAAAGAATCCTCACTGGTATGGCCCGGAGAGCTTGGCCTTCAGCTGGTGACATCCCAGTATCCGGGAGGGGGGGGGTCTCAGTATCCGGGGAAAAAATCTCTATTGAACGTAAAACAAACAAACTATGGTCGTAATAATGATCTTGTATTGCAAATACTTCCTGTCGTTGGGACGGATGTTTCATGTGTCTATCGTGTTTTCTTACAATTTGTTTGGTCGTTCTCTTCATGCGAATTCCTGATCAAGATAATTAAGGCTTTACAGTGGAATTAACCAGTCAGCAGAGGATGCTTATTCCTCTTAGACACCTGATCCCATCTCTGGTGTTTCCAGAGATCTGTGTTTGCCCTTTTCTCGATTTTTATTTTATTTTATGAGATTTATCACTTTTCGTTATCTTTGCCATTTTCATAACCATTTTTTAAAAAACAAAATGTCTTTGGACATTTAATTCATATTCTAAGTAACCCAACTTATAGTGCATAGAAGTTGGATACTATTCCGGAACCTTCTCATTCTTCTGTCTGCGTATTATCTAATGTATCTGTTTTAACCATTACGTATTCATAATTTGTGTAAAAATTCACATATTAGTGTTAGACCTTCCGTGCCCTGAGATATGTCAGACTGAATCCTCTCCGCCGACAGTGACATGACGAACTGCACATAAATATTTGAAGCTGTAATTTCAGTAAAATAATGAGACAAAAAAACAGATGACAGTCATTTCAGAACTTGACAAAAAGACTTTACCTAGTGCCTTAAATGAAGAAAGTGGGACTCCATGAAGAGAAAAAAAATTGTCCCTTTCTGAGATTTGTAAATTAAGAAATAGCGCTTAGTTTATTTTTGATGACATTTTCCTTATATTTGACAGAGTATTATGCCATCCTAGAAGAATATTAGAAAAATATTAATGGCTACGTTCAATTTTTATTTGAACATGTACGTTTACCGTGACATGCTTTAAACCATACATTAGCCGTGTGAAACTTGATGATGTCATTGCTCCTTCGCCAAACCCTTGGCATTCAGAAGTGAGAGTCACGGATCATTCGGATGTGACCTTGATAATATTTTGCTGTCTCACTGGAAATTTAACATTTCTCGATGTCATACACAGTGAAAGATGTCCATCTAATTAACCTATCTTGGTGCATTTGTTTAAACCTTTCTGCCATAATGTGAATTGCATTAAGCTGGAAATAGAAGAGTTTCGCCATTGTAAACTTTAATTAGATTAATATTTTAAAGTAAGTTCATAGACCAACTTGATCCTCTGATTTTCCTTTGTCAAAAGTACTCTAGTATATTACCACTGTGCAGCATAGCTGTGTGTTGAAATATACCACTACGGCATTAGCAAAGTTATTCAGCTGGTTTTTATTTATTTATTGTTGCTCTGGGTGTTTTAGGAGTGAGGGTGGGAGATTTTGATGTGTTTTATAATACATTAATATTAAAGCATATTTTTGAACGCTCATCTATTCTAATGTTTAAAAGTTCATTTAAGGCTATGAATATGATACTTTATTTCTGTAAATCTACATTGAGTGTATGCATTTAACTCTAGATAACAAGATGTGTTTGTGAAACACTAATGCCCCCAGACTCCACATGTCAGTGGAAAGGGCTATACATGTGAAATATGAAAGCCCTATCTTAAATTTTTTGAAAAGTAGGTTATGGTCAAGATCAGATGGTTAAAAAAATTGGTACCAACGGATAGGTCTTGTCATAAGGAACACACATGTGAAATATCAAAACCCTAATACTTGCTATTCAAAAGTTATAGCCAAGGTTAAAGTTTCAAACAGAAGACGGTAACAGAATGACAGACAGGACCCCAAAAAAAAAAAAATGTTCCGGATCTTCGATCACGGGGATATAAAAATACCCAATAAACCAACAAAAAAGCATTTTATTGTTTATATTTATATTTTCATGTATTTTATGAACATATAATTTAGATTTAAGCACTAATATCATATCGTTGACCATTTCGTTACTTTAAACGGAACAGCCAATTCAAACTTTGACCTTGGAATCGCTCAATAGTTGGTAATGAAACTGGTAATGCGGACAGGTGGCACTACAAAACCGGAACGAAATAGCTTGCAACAAATATAAATTTATTGGATGATGAACGCAATATATCAATTTCAAAAAAATATAAGAGAAAAGATACAGTACAATGAATGTAAATAGTGAAAGATAAATGTTCATAACAAATACCCTTTCAATTTGATTTGAGTAAAGTTGGGAAATCACGTCCATTTCGACTCTAAGCTGGCTGTAACCATTAGAGACTAAATTGCTCCAATGGTCGTACTCAGAGAGAAATTATGCGAGTCTGTAATGGGCCTGGCCTCAAGACCATAAACTGAGAATAGACCCTTAAAGTCTAAATTTCAAATCCAACTAACTTTTGAAATAACTTTGATAAACAAATATTTTTTTCTTTACAAGTTTGTATTTCAGTGTTTTATAAACCAGCAATTTTTTAAAAACATCTATGTCAGATAAATTTATCATAATTTTGATAGTTTATGGTCTTGAGGCCTTGTCTCTTTTTTTAAATAAAGAAAGAGTTAGTGTTTCTGTAAAACCCGAATTTGTTTAATTTTACGGAAGGTCCAGAAAGGACGTTATTATGTACAGTCCTTTGCTTTACATATAGTCACCTTTTATAAGTTTTTCTCATCGACAAGTCCTTGTGACGTAACTCAGAAATGCAGAATCATCATAATAAACCATAATTATTGCGATGAGATGGCGAATTTATAATAACCCAGGACGCTTGATATATTACAAATAGCAAACAACCATATCTAGAAATACATATGTACCTATAATGAAATCCTAAAATGTCAATAACAGCCAAAAAAAAGGGGGGGGGCTGAACTTAAGCACTTTCTTGAATTTTAACTCCAGTGGGTGGGTGGGTGCGTGCGTGCGTGTTTGTGCGTGTGTCCCGTTCTTTGTTTTTACATCATTCCGTGTTAACAGCTAATTACAGTTTATTATAAATTCTCGTTGAGAACAGTTCCAAGAAAAACCTAACGATTGCCATATGTAGACGACCTGTTTCCTTTGTAGTTTAACTTCAGTTTCTATAAGGCAATCGTTCATTTCTAAGTAATAGTGGCGGAAATAAGATTTTGAATTTCCCGATTTTTTTTCAGTGGGTAACATTTCTCAATCATCTTTTCGATATGACAGGGAAAGAAAACCTTGATATTTCTAAATAATCCACTTAAAGATGCTTTCATTTTCCAAATTTCGAAAAATAAGAATTCTAGATGATGTCTCGGGTTACACAATAGAAATTCTGTACGAAAAGTTTCGCTAGAAGTCTTCGGAACATTAACAATAATGTTGAAATTCTTAGTTCACCCCAGCCAGTCGTGAATTTTCTTAATAAAATTTTGTCGTAGGTTTGTTAATTTACTGCTTTTGCTCAACCATTGGCCAATTTCGACCGATTTTGATTTTGGTATGAGGTATTCCCAGGTAAAGGAGATTCAGAATATTCGTTTCCAAGGGGAGATAACTGGGGAGGAGAAGTGATAGTGGATTGGGTGAAATAAAAATGTTCTCGGGATCCCGTTAAACGACTCAATTATTCATGCATCTCTCTCATATAGTGTAAAATTCTAGTTTTCCTAACCATGAACCCCTGGGGTCAGAAGGAAACAGTGGTATGGGTCTAAAAGTTTACATAGGATTATATATAGTAGATCTAGAAATTTACAAGTACTTTCAATAAATATTGGGCTACGATATATCAATTTTAAAAACAAAAATGCAAACTTCCTTAAGTAATATATATAAGTTTATAAACCTTGACGATCTGAATGGAGCGACAAAGAAGATTCAGAGTTTTGTTTTTGTTTTTTAATTTTGAATCTTCTTTGTTCTTCATTTTAATTTTCACGGATTTTGCGATCAGTGATAAATAATGAAAATTAAACCGCATCTGAAAGAGGAATGAAGTATTTCGGAGGGTGTTTTTTTTCCTCTTGATTTCTTTCAACTTTTATCAAGAAAGACCTTGAAATACACGTTACAAAGCGTCAGGATACACCTTCACAAAGATCTGGATTTTTTGCTGTCACGGAAGTGTTTGTTGTTGCGGAAATGTTGCTGTGGTGGTGGTGTTTCAAGTAACGTTATGCAACGATAAAACAGGAAGTAGAATGCAATGATGCCATCTGGTGGGATAACGCGAACTGTAATGAGTATTATGAAATCAATAAAACTGTAGACTCTGCAATAAAACCAATCATCAGTACATGAAATGTGTCTGACTGAACAATGTCATTATTATATGATTTTGAGTCCTACAGAATGTGTTATATTATGTGTGCCGCCAAACTTAATCTGTCTCTAGAGACAGGTGGTGGTTTTATCAAATCAACGTTGCATAATGGAAGTAATATCCTGTCCAATCCCATTTTTTTCCACTTCAGGCGTTTGACAGGGAGACCCACTAACCACTTTCGTTTTATGATGTGTAGACTATGTACTGATTTTGATTGTCCGAAATGCACACTTCCTTCATGGACAACAATGCATGCATCACAAAGGTTACTTTTATCTTTATCTGTGTGAAAACATTGGGAATGCCTTGCATTAAAATTGGTCTTACTTAGAAATTAAATATTCCGTAATAATTTTAAAAAAATATATAAATCGGGTTTTTTTTTTAACTACAGTCTCTCTACATTGTTAGGATTATGATCATGATGCTAAGATAAAATTATTTTAGAGAAGTACACAAATTCACAAACTTTGTTGGGGTTTTTTTAAGGACCGCTCTTAATTATTAATGTAAATAAGCTTACATTTAAAAATCCTTGCTTAGTTTGCTCCGAAATATTTGTTTACGGCATGAATTCTAAAACATTTACTTCAATTTCAATTTTCTTTGAAAAAAATTTAAATATGAAATAGAGAGACGATATATATCTATTTAATTTCATAATTCCAAAATGAAATTGTCTAAAACGCTTCGTTTAAATTACAAGGGGGAAATTCGCCTATAGTACATTTTGTATATGAGAAATAGTGGGATTTTTATATTTCACACTGCCTAGAACTTCTGTAGTGTTAAAAGTCATTACTCGTTGTAAGGTATTCTCTAAATAATGCAGACTACGCAATTATTTTCTAAAAATAAAACTTTTGCAGAGCTTAGAACAAAATATCACCTTTACGTACTCTGGACATCGACATCTTGATTGTTATTTTTAAAATAACCCGATAACAATGGTTTCAAATTATGTCAATTAAAAGCATATTCGTTATGTTTAGTTAGCTACATGTATGTCTGTACAGTCCTCAAATAGGTATATATAGCTTGTGTTGCAGCATATGATTTATTATATCTGAAAATATATACGTTGACATAAGCCATACTTCTGGTTTGAATTAATTTGCATATCACATAAACATGCCGAGGAATGTTGCATTTGACATTGCATACTTGTAATGCAGCGCTCATGATGAGGAGTTTTGCCCAAAAGGCATGAACGTAACATGCTTTATAAATGCGCTGTGCATCATAAAATATGTGTCACTACACATGACATATCAAAGGTGTGTATTGATGACAATACACTGGCTGGTTAGGGGGAAAATTGATAAGGCTTTCATTCAGATGGTAGTTTTCTCACCAGTAAGATACATTGCCAACCCTTTTTTTTTTTTTCCTTCTTCTTTTTTCTTTTAGTACTCTGGACTAGAGCTGATGTGCAAAATATTGATTTTTTTTAAAATCAAAATTTTGTTTGTTCCTAACCGTCCGAATTTAGTATCACGTTTTCTCGAACAAAACATTCCTCATCTCTATATAGATGTTCGTGCCATCATTGAAATTAACACGCACATCCCGAATCAACGCTCGCTGGAAGTTGCTGCACATTTCAACTTCAAATCTTTCACACGGACAGCGTCTTTTTAGCAAACAAGTAAACAATAAAATGCATTCTTTGTTGATTTATCGGGTGATAAAAGCAGCTAGCATAGCAGGAAAAAAAGCCATACGGGGTCCGGGTTTTGATTTTTTTTTTCCTGCAGTGATTGTTGCCTTCATCACCCAATAAACCAACAAGGAAAACCATTTTGTTTACATTCATATTTTCATGAATTTTGTCAACATGCAATCTAGATTAAAGTTCTCAATTATCCTAATGTTGACCATTTCGTTCCTTGATACGGAACAGCCAATGCAACCTTGTCGTTGACAACGATCCATATTTGGTAATGATTAAGCGGACGTGTAGTACTACAAAACCGGATCGAACTAGTTTGCAACAAACATGAATATATTGAATGATGAACGCTACGTCACTTTCAAAAGAAATATAAGAGAAAAGATTCAGTGAATGTAAATATAGAGCAATAATAACGCTACCGGTAAATCCAGACGGTATACATGAGCATCTTCCACTGACGTATATTTATGTCAATACGATTGTTACTGAAAGAGTTAATGTTTACGCAGTTCATAAACGGTAAGGACATCCAGCATTCCGAAATTTTTTTTAAAAGTATCATTTTTTTTTATACAACCAATGATGCAATTGTTTATGCAAAATTTAAAATTGATTTTCAAACGTTTGAAAACTATAGAGATTTACATTATCTGGTAGTTTCTTGGTCTCTCCAGAAAAAAAAAGGTTTGCCTATCAATTTTATGCAAGTTCTTGAACAACGTTAAATTATTAAAATGTGTATGGCTACATGTACCATTAACGTTTATATGACAAAGATTCAAAGCATTCCGACCCCGGGTACCTGCGATCACCTCGGGGTTGGTGGTTTGCGAGTTGTTTAAACTGTGGTCGATAATCCGGATCGTTCTTAAATACATGTACGTTGAGAAACGTTGCACTATATATCATTCTTTCTCCAAGCTTGTTATGTTGGTTTTATGGGAAATCATTTGTTAATGCTTGCACTCATAGAGTTGGGTTTTGTGTTAAAGCAGTGCATGTAGAAGTAGAGGTAAAAACATGAGGGTAGTTACTTATTGTAAAGATGCCAGGTTAAGATCGATAAGATTATACAAAATGTTTCTCGCATATACACAGTAGAAATATTTATAATTTTTTCTCAATTTTATTTTGGCTACATTTAAAAGAGTCATTCTAAGAGATTTTAATTTCTCTTCTTCTTCTTCTTCTTCTTCTTCTGTGAAAAAGCGATGCCCTCGTACGACAGAAAGTAATTCTGATAAAAAGAAAGATACATTGTATTGTCACAAGAAATATACATGTGAAATATGAAAGCCCTAACACCATCCATTCAAAATTCATGACCAAGGTTAAGGTTTTTGCAGACACAGAGACAGACGATCAGAACAAAACCCTGTATGCCTCAGAATCTTCAATTGCGAGGACGGGTGGGTTGCTAAATTTAATTAGCGCATGGATTTGATAACAGATCTGTACAAATGTATATGAAAATCAAGTAAAGACAATTTTTTAAATAATTTTTTTTTTTGGTTACTTCATAAATTAGTTATATATATTTTAATGGGTTACAAATGTCTAATTATCTCCCTTTCTATCACTATGAAAATCAGCAAAATAATAAATAATGGCATAAACATACACTAATGAAGGAACAATGTAGTAATATATTTCACACGTCCCCAGCTGATGGTCAGGCCGCGGAACAATGTTCACTCTTCATGACCCACTGATCTACATACGAGCTTAATTACACTCCAGCTAATTAATACGCGATCATAACTATAAATATACCATTAACTATTTCATTTTCGTTTTCCTGCCTTTGCACATTAAGAAGTCCCTCGTAAAACTTTCTTCAATTAAGTTCTAAATTGTGCATTAATCACCATAAAAATTCATTAAGTTTCTTTTGACCGTGAGATGTGCTATTTCAAGGCTTTGGGTTGTGGTTCAATAAACGATGCTCTCCGAATAAATTCTGGTCCCCAGGACTCCTCATATATTTTACACAATTGTGAAATTATCTAGCTATTGGAAGATGATCGCTGGTGTCTTGTACATGGGTAATAAGGAATCAGAATTTTCATTTTCACTCTGGGATCCAAATGGGGTCGAAAAACAAGGATTTTTCTCACGCAAAAAAAAAGTTTTAGACGTACCCTAACATTTTATGCAGTAGCCGTATCATCTTTTGGAAGATGGTCGATTGTGTCCTGTAGGTGTGCAATAAGTTTTCAGAATCGTTATTGTCATCCTGGGAGCCAAATTGGGGTAAAAAAAATTCAACATTTTTTTCCTACCGAAGAAAATATCCTTTCGTTCACAAATCATCTTTTGGAAGATAACTGGTGGTGATGAGAATTTTCATTTTCACTCTGTAAACCAGTTGGGGTTTGTAAAACATTTTATCTGGCTCCCAGGCATCCTCTTTGATTTTATGCAGCACAGCTTATCAGAATACTCAATGCATCTTGATACCTGCGGCAAGAGTATATCTATATGGTATACGGTAAACACAGTTGCAGACAAAAATAATGGACTATACTTTTATATATAACATGAAATACATACAAATACTTTGGGTCTGGCTGAATTAGAAGAATAATGGGATTTTGGAAACTGTAAAGAGAACAGAATTACTGAAGTATGTGGATCACCAAACGGCCTGCCTTTAATCAAAATAGCTACATTTTCTATATTATTATCGTATTTCGGGAAGGGGGTATTTTTTCACGATTGTCTTAATAATTAACACTGCTAAATAGACTGAGACATGCTCATTCTAAATACTACGTTGGATGTTTTCGAATTTAATTGCTTGTACAGTTTTACATGTAATAATACATACACACTTTAATGCTACTCTACGATGTTTTGGTGGAACAAAAACAACCACACAGGTGTGCATCTACCATAATAAAAAGAGAGAATGAGATGTAGGCGAAACAATGAATAAAATATCGGTTTGTGTTATGGATATATCGACATTTTCTGATATATATATATATATATATATAATGTTATGATTGGGGTAATCGCATTCGACTAGCCATTGTGGTTGATAAACCACACCGGAGTCTTCACGTGTACAAATCCTCACTCCTTACCTAACTCTTCTATGTACATCAGTTACAAGTACGTGTATGTCATAATAGAAACATGTTTGAATACCTCAAAACACACTAGTACAAAATAAATGGCAAGTGCCATTAATTCCAAATAAGCGCCGTTGGTCACTAAAAATTACGAAAATCTCCTCATCAAATAAAAAACCCCATAAATGAGGCTTTTTGTAGAAACAGTCTCAGTTTGCGGCCAGGTCCGCGGCAGTCTGTGACGTTTCTACCTAACACAGCCTCTTCCCGGTTGACGTTTCTACCCTAACACAGCTCTTCCGGAGCCGCACATTTCTTCCCGACGTGATAGTATGATGGTGCATTTACTGCATGAACCATATGAATTGCATAAACGTCTTGTTAATGTACATGTATCACAGTGATGATTATCCTCTCTCTCTCTCTCTTCTCTCTCTCTCTCCTCTCTCTCTCTCTCTCTCTCTCTCTCTCTCTCTCTCTCTCTTCCTCCTCTCCATGTTACTTGTAAATATAGCTATAATTTCACTCAAAATACTGTGTGCATCTTCAAACGTATCAAATTTAATTACTCGCCATTTTTACCAAGTGATGATGTCTTCGATAGTGTTAAATAGTGACATATCCTGACGAACTTGAAATAAAGGACACCACAGAATCTGACAGATGTGCTTCATATTTGGATATTTTACTTAATATTGAATCTAATGGCAGACTGACAACTACATTATCTGATAAACGTGATGACTTTGACTTTGCAATTGTCAACTTTCCTTTTTTGTGTAGTAATGTACCACTATCACCTGCTTATGGTGTGTATGTCTCTCAGTTGATTCGATACGCAAGGGCATGCCATGCGTATGATGATTTTTTAAAGCGAGGCCAACTACTAACCAAAAAGTTGATGTTGCAGGGTTATAACAACTCTCGTTTAAAGTCATCATTTCGCAAATTCTACGGTCGCTATAATGACCTTGTTTGCGATTACAAATTATCACTAAATCATATGTTGACTGATTTGTTTCATGCCCTTTGTTAGACTGTCATTTTCATACTAGATTTGACGACGGGTAACCCCGTTTACTTTGTTTCGACTACAGGCTCACGGCGGGTGTGACCGGTCAGCCGAGGATGCTTACTCCTCCATGGCACCTGATCCTGCCTTCGCTTTCGTCGAAGGTCCGTGTTGCCCTACACTCGATTTTGTATGTGTTTTTTGGACTATGATTACGTTTGATACTTTGTTACTTCGCCATTTTATATAAATGCTCTGAATTTGTTTCAGATCAACTATAATTATGTATCCTTCCTTCTATTTCATCTCCTTTAAGGGTGTTTCTTTAAATCGTATCTTTCTTACTCCAAATGAAATCAGATATTCTTTAACAAAATCATCGCCAGGAGCTGGTAACAAAGTCACTGCATAAACTGTTTTTAATATTGCCAAAGATGCCTTAAATAGTTCGTTTGTGGAGAGAGAGGTCAAAGTTTGAGTTCACCCTTAGCTTCAAAACTAGCCCTCCGTGAAGGGGATGAGTGGACGTATATCCGGATTTTCCCGGAGAGCTACAGGTCTTCAGCCGCATCTCACAAGGAGGGGAGATTCACCAATAAAAAAGGATGTCAAAGGATTTATAAAAAAAAAAAAACCCGACAGGATTTGAAATAACATTTGAGATTACAACAAACTCCTCTATATAAGTAAAAATTAAAACACATGAGCATTTTAGGACTAATCAAGGATAACGTGAGGACGTTTGTGTATATCGACGGGAATGATATTTGCTTCACGGAATAAATCGGCACTTTAGAAAGACGTTTATGTCCTTTGTAGAAGATGAGTTTCATTTTTTTCCCTTTAGATGTACGGTATACCTATTACATTCATTTTTGAAAAAGTATTATTATATCAGATCCTCTGTCTTTAAAATGAAGAGGAACTATGTAACTTGGGTAAATTTATTAAAAATTCCTTTGAAATTAGAAATACCAATGTACATGTATAAGCACAATTTCAATTCTTTCTTGACCTGTATATGAGCATATATTTATTACATAATCATTGTATGCTTTGTCTATAGGCTGTATAATTTGCATTTGACTAATAAACAACATCAATTCAAAACTCATAAATGAGATGTAAATATTAAATTAAGATTTACTGGAACCCTAAAAAATAATTAAATGTTTGAAATTAGGAACTGTGGGTAATTTAAACTGAACATTCACCTAAATCCACCTAAATTTTCCATTGTGACTTAATCCTTTAGACCCAATTTATCATCAGTATTTTTTATTCCTTTATTTATTTTTTGCAAATATAATAAATGATGGGGTCGATTTGAGCCGGGATTTTCGACAGATTTATGCAAGGGTGTGTTATTTGTACCTTAGTGCAACATAGAACGTCTAGATAATGCAATTTTTTAAATCTCCAACCCAAGGATAACAATACCTACATGAACATATTTTAAACTGCCAAGAAGATGTTTCACAGAGATAAAAAGTTTTACTGAAAGTCACTGAAATAATGGTATTCATTGTACACGCCTAGCTGTACTTCATTGTACCTTAACCTAACAACTGTTGATTAAAATTCTTTAAGTGTGGAATTTACACGAATGGATCGAACTTTTGGAAGAGCGCGTACTTTCCCTGATTCCTCTAAGCTAGCCTGTCACGTGACGCGGACGGAGAATCGTCGCTGTCAACTGTCAGCTAGTAGCCTCTAGGCATGGTTATACGTTGTCAATATAGTCACTCAATCATGCATGTTAATACCTGTATTCATTTAATGATTATTTGCGTTGGCCATTGCACTGCATACCATCCCGACCTAATGATCTAGATATTGCCAAAATATTGCATTCCATTGGATATTGTTTACAAATTGCCAGTAATTTCGTAATAAAAATCAAGTGCTAATATCTTTTTTTTAAAGTCCTAAATTTATATTTATGAGAACTAATTGTCAATAATGAACACTGATTAATTAACACTGTGCATTTTCTGAAAATTCCTATAAGCTATTTAGTAGTTGATTTATCACATCTATCCTCTAGACCATAATCTGAGAACAGACTATTTCGAATCCAACTTTTTAAGATTATTTTCATAAACGAATAAAATCTTCAATATATGTTCGTATTTGGATTTTGATAAAATCCAGCAGTTTTTTTTTTAAATACATCTCTTCTAGATAAGTATTCAAAATGCTGACTCGGTCTGTTCTCAGTTTCTGGTCTTGGGCCCCGTTATTCATCTTCTGTAGACGAAACCTTTCTCGTCTGCTGCACTGTTTCGTTGACCTTTGACCCCGTGTTTGCAGCACAAGAAGATACATCACCTGACCGTACTCCTACATAAGGAATGTGCGTACTACAAAAAAGAAATAACTGCTGTTGTAGTGAAGAAATGTGTGTATATTAATAGAAGATACAAGTTCCTGTCCTTTTACAAAAGGACTGCAAAACGTGGACCACATGCGTGTGTTTTGAACAAATAATAAATATTCTGGGATGAAATAAAAGTTGTGCTTTAAAGCAGATGTTCTTTTTTTTTAAAATCTTGAAACATGCAAATATATCGCTATTGCTGTAATTATATATAGGCCTAATGGATATGAAATATTTGTAGCTATGATCTCTAACTTCAAAATTTAAGCGCCATCCTTGCATTCAATTTTTGACCTTGAAGTTCAAATTCAACAGAGGACACAATCTATATTTAGCAACAAAATATTTATACTCATAGTCGGTAAATAACTCTTTAGAGCTAATGTTGTCTGTATTACATGTATATATCCGACTTTAAATAATGATTTGACTCGGGAGCTTGAATGTCGATTTAGTTCAAAAGCTCAGTGTTCACAAATGATGCGCATGCCCATCCTAAGATTTACTTCCTTTGTTGGGCGTTGCTGTGGGTGAATATTTTGTCATGTAACTATGTACAAATGCTTAATATTGATTGTTTTTGTCCTATAAAATTTCACTAAGATAATTTTCGCAAGTCATGAGGATCATTTTTTTTAAAGTTCTCATAAACCTTTTCCAAGGCGATTGGTCACGTGCTACCCTGTCTTGGTTATGATGTCAAATCGAGAATTAAGGTAGCCCACTACACTAAATCTTGTATAATACAAAAGTCATCAAGAATGGCGACTTATAGAAATAGTTTGAATGAAATAGCTTGTCTCGATCAATTTGATCGTATACTTCATAGCCATGAAAGGTAAAAGCACCGGATTGGTAAACCGCAAGGCCGAGTTCGAATCCGCCAGGGACTTTTTGTTTCGTATTTACTGTGCGAGAAATTTTTGAGAAATCATGTTTTTTGTATTCAATATTCGTATTTTCCTCCATTTGACATGTATAATTACTATATATCATCATATCTATCATAATTAATCATATCGTACTGTTTGAGAATTTTTCCCAGATTAGTTGGGGTCTACGGTTAAAGGAAAAGACCGAGCGATGGTCGATGGTTCCAATTTGCTCCCTTGTGCATGTACAAGCTGACCCCTCCCCCCAGCATCCGGTTTAACATCGCTTATATATTTTCAGCGTGTAGCCCAGGGTCCATGCAAACAGTAAACATCGAACTTACATGTACCCTGACTCTGAGAATTTTTGGCGGCGAGCCTATCTTGCACAACAAAGTTTTTTAAACCCAGCGAAATTATTTAAAGATTCGATTACCTCCGATATATAAACATCATAATTTTAATGTTGTGAAAGTATCAAAATTAAGGATGTTTAGTACATGGTCATAATAAATGACTTCCTTTGAAAAACATGAATATCAGCAGTTTCGAATATTGCTCTCTCTTTTTTTTTTCTTCTTTCTATTGTTTTATGGATTGCCTACATGGGTAGCTCATTTGGCAAACGTGTTCACTGCTCATCTTGAGATCGGGAGTTAAACAGGGGGTTTAATATTTATAGATAACGTTCTTCTAAAACTGCATTTTTTACTGTACAAAGTAAATTTGAAAGCTTGCAATTTCTCTGGTGCGTTAATCCTCCTAAAAATAGCAAATTATATCTTTCATATGAAACTCTAGATATAAATACTCTGTATATAGATATTATATATCAGCGTTTATACATATCATAGTCTTGCATCAAAGGCTTACAAGATCATCCCCCAAAGTTTCAAATATGTCCCATTGTGTATGCAGAAAACATTTAATGAATCTAAATTTGATATTGTAATAATGACTTGCATTATGACTAATTTGTAAATATATTTTAGGCTGGTACCAAATGTTTGACATCAATACATTAAACCTAATAAAAATGTCAAGAGTTTTTGTGACCTCTAAAAACAGCCCTGGAATTCCTAAAACGGCATTTGGATAGATCACAGTAGCAAAAAGTACAAAGTCTGCGTCAAAAAGTGCGAACTTTGACTTTTAATTAATGAAGTAAACAAACCTATGCAGAAAATGGAAAACACAAAGTTGGGTCTTTACCAAAGTGATCAAAATCTAAAGGATGATATCATATACAGCTGGGAGAAATTATAGCATTGATACATTAATTTGTACGCGGATTTCTGTGTCGAGATTCTTTCTAATGCAATTATTTTGAGTGTAGTTACATGTATTATTGACTGAAAGGGCTCGTTGTGGGTTTTTTTTTCTTCTTCAAACTGCTCGCATGGAATCAAATATGCAAATTTTAAATTCAAGAAAACTTTCAAATTATGAATAATTCCAAGACGGAGGGGTATACACATGTATTTACCACAACACAGACATTCAAAGGTCACATGGTGTTGGACATATCACGGGTTCATGTCATGATAAA
>CAJDSM010000024.1:40488-56641 GCA_903981925.1 Ostrea lurida
CGTAATAACAGACCCCGTCATGAACACATGAACCCCGTGATAAGTCCACAATTTATCAACCTACAACATCCCAGCAACCCGATGATACTCGTCCACCCAATTTCAACTTACATGCACATGAAACCCCGTGACTAATGACTCCAACCACTCAATGCAACACATGAACCCGTGATAAGTCCACCCAGATATACATCAATGGCACCTTGAACCACTCTGATAATGAACTACCACCAGTTTATCATGGTACACAATAAACCCGCTACGATATGTACCACCAGTTTCAATCACAATGAACCTCATAACCCGTCGACTATCGATCCACCCAGTTATCTCAAATGAACATGAAGCTCGACTAGATCATGATCCAGACCACCATTTACTCTAAAAAATGTCTGTTGCTTGTTGGAAATACATGTGTATACCCCTCCGTTCTGGAATTACTTCCATAATTTGAAAGTTTGCTCTGACACCTTTAAAATTTGGCATATCTTGATCCATGCGAGCCAGTATCTGAGAAGAAAAAAAAAACCCACAACGAGCCCCTTTCAGTTCAATACAATACATGTAACTTACCTCAAATAATTGCATTAGACAAACGCAACTCTCAGACAACAGACAAAATCGCGTACAAATTAATGTATCAATGCTATAAGTTTTCTCCCAGCTGTATATGAATCATCCTTTAGATTTTGATCACTTGTAAAGACCCAACTTTTGTCTTTCCATTTTCTGCATAGTTTGTTTACTCATTAATTAAAAGTCAAAGTTCGCACTTTTTGACGCAGACTTTTGGACTTTTTGGCTACTGTGATCTATCCAAATGGCCGTTTTAGGAATTTCCAGGGCTGTTTTTAGAGGTCAACAAAAAAACTCTTGACCATTTTTTATTTAGGTTTTAATGTATTGAGGCAACATTTGGTTTACCAGCTAAAATATAATCTATTACAAATTAGTCATAATGCAAGTCATATACAATTATACAAATTTAGATTATTTACAATGTTTTCTGCATACACCAAGTGGGACATAATTTGAAACTTTGGCGGATGCTTGTAAGCCTTTGATGCGCAACGACCTATGATATGTATAAACGCTGATATATAATATCTATAGTACAGATATTTTATACTAGACATTTCATATTGAAAGAATATAATTTGCTATATTTAGGTAGGATTAAACTGCACAGAGAAATTGCAAGCTTTCAAATTTACTTTGTAAGTAAAAAAAATGCAGTCTTTAGAACAGAACGTTATCTAGTAAATATAAACACCCTGTTTAACCCGATGTCTCAAGATGAGCAGTGACACGTTTGCCAAATGAGCTACCATGTAGCATCCATAAACAAATATGAGAAGAAAAAAGAAGAGCAAATTATTCGAAACACTGCATGATATTCATGTTTTTCAAGGAATCAGTTATTTGACCATTGACTAACACTAATTTTGTATTCAAATATTAAAATTGATGTCTATATTATACGGAGGTATAATCCTTTAACATAATTTCGCGTGGTTAAAAAATTTGTTGTGCAAGATAGCTCGCGCAACAATTCTCAGAGTCAGGTACAGAGAGTTCCATGTTTAACTGGTTTGCATGACCGCTGGCTACACGCTGAAAATATATAACGATCGTTCAAACCTGATGCTGGGGGCAGGAGGTATCAGCTTGTACATCACACAGGGAGCAAATCTGGAACCATCGGAGCGAGTGCGCATCGGATCATTTTCTTAAGGTGACCCACTACATCTGTGGAAAATCTCAAATACAGTACGAATGATTAATTATGATAGGAATATGATGAATATATAAATTAAACATGTCAAATGGAACGGAAAATACGAAATTTGAAATACAAAAAACATGATTTCAAAATATTCTCGCAGTAAATGAACAAAGTCCCTGGCGGATTCGAACTTCGGGACCTGCGGTTTTACCAATCCGGTGTATATTTTGAGCTATGAAGTATACGATCAATTGATCGAGAAAGCAAATTATTATAAACTTATTTAAATATCCTTGTGAAGTTGTGTTATAAAGAGACAAGGGCTTTTAGTGTCACGTGGGCAACATTAATTCTCGATTTGACATCAATAACTAAGACAGGCTAGCATGTGACCAATACGCGATCGAAAGAGTATTCATTGAGAACCTTTTAAAAAAAATGATCCTGCATAGACTTCGAAAATTATCCTTAGTGAAATTATATATCAGGACAAACACAAATCACATATTCAAGCTTTGTCAAGTTATCAACTGACAAAATAATTCCACCCACAGCAACGCACCACAGATATAGTAATAGGGTTATTGGGGCATTAGCGCAGTCATTTAAACGACTGCGGGATTTAGTGAGACAGAATCGACATTCAATTGCTGTGAGTCGAATCATTATTTAAAGTCCGGATAATATAGACAGTGTAAGTGACAGAACAACATATGCTGCTAAGAGTTGATTTTACGTATGACGGAATGAGTAAAATATTTGTGTGGTCTAAAAGTTATAGATTGTAGTCCTCGTTGAATTTTGACACTCGTCAAGGTCAAGAAATTGAATGCAAGTGATGGGCGCTTAAATTTTGAAGTTAGACGATCAAGCTACAAATTATTTCCTAATATCCATTAGGCTTATATATAATTACAGCAATACTGATATAGTTTACATTATTCAAGATTTAATAAAAAAAAAGAACATTTGCTTTAAAGCACAACTTGTATATTTCATCCTCAAGAAATATGTATTCATCTTATTGTACAAAATCACACCGCATGTTGGTCCACGTTTGCAGTCCTTTTGTAAAAGACATGGAACTTGTCACTCTCTTCAATTAATACAACACTTTCTTCACTACAACCAGCAGTTACTTATTTTTGTAGTACGCACATCTCCTTAGTAGGCAGTACTGGTCAGGTACGCTGTATTCACTTCTTGTGCTCGCAAACACGGTTGTCAAAGAGTTCATACAAACAGTGCAGTTCAGACAGAAAGTCTCCGCGCTCTAAACGAAGAGAGATAGAGATAACTGGGGCCACACAGAACCATGAGAACTAAGAACCTGACGAGTGCCAGTCATTTATGAAAAATATCTAGAGAGATGTATTTTTACAAAAAAAAAACATGCCTGGATTTTACAACAATCCAAATCGAACAATATATTAATGAAAGATTTATGATTCGCCTAGTGAAAATAATCCGTAAATAGTTGGATTGAATAGTCTGTTCTACAGATTTAGGTCAGATGGATAGATGAGATAAATCAACTACTAATAAGCTGTATAGGATATTTTAGAAAAACATTGCATCAGTGTTAATTGAAATCCAGTGTTCACTTAATATGACAATTAGTTCTCATTACAATAATTAGACTTATAAAAAAGATATTAGCACTTGATTTATTATTACGAATATTACTGGGCATTTGTAAACAATATCCAATGGATGCATAATTTTTCGGCAATATCTTAAGATCATTTAGGTCGGGATGGTATGTCATGCAATGGCCAACGCAATACACATTATGAATAAAAAGTTAACATGCATGATTGAGTAGACTTATATTGGACTTACTGTTAAACCATGCAGTACGGCTACTAAAAGCTGACAGTTGCAGCGGCGATTCTCCGTCCGCGTCACATGACAGGCTAGCTTAGAGGTACAAGTGGAAAGACACGCGCTCTTCAAAGTTCGATCCATTTGTGGTAAATTCCACACTTAAAAATTTTAAACTCTAACAGTGTGGTTACAGTTAAATTGAAGATACAGCTAGGCGATTTGTACAAGGAATCGCCTAGCTTATTTCAGTGACTATACCTAACAACTTGATTAAAAATTCTTTAAGTGTGGAATTTACACGAAATGGATCTGAAACTTTGGAAGAGCGCGTAACTTCCCTGATTCCTCTAAGCTAGCCTGTCACGTGACGCGGCACGGAGAACTCGTCGCTGTCAAACTGTCAGCTAGTAGCTCTAGGCATGCTGTATATACGTTGTCACTATATAGTCACTCTAATCATAGATGTTCTAATTACCTTAGTTCATATTGAATGTTATTTGCATTGCTTGCATGCACTGCTAACCATCCCGATAAGATATGATCTAGATATTGCCACAAATTTATCTTCCAGCACTGGAGTATGCTGTTTACAAGATCGCAAGTAATTACGTATAACAAATCAAGTTGCTAATCATACTTATTTTTTTACAAGTCCTAAATTTATATTTTATCGAGAAATCTGGTCTAATAGACAACTGCAGGTTATGGATTTAACACTGTGCATTTTCTGAAAATTCCATATAAGCTATTTAGTGAGTTGATTTATACATCATCCCTATAGACCCATAATCTGAAGAACAGGACTGAGTCGAATCTCAACTTTTAAGATATCTTCAATGACGAACCGAATAAAATCTATAGCTACATTATGTCTGTCATTTGGATTCTTGATAAAAATCCAGCATTTTTTTTTTAAATACATCTCTTCTAGATAGAGTATTTTCAAATGCTGACTCGGTCGTTCTCAGTTTCGGTCTTGGCCCCGTTATGCACTTTCACCTGTAGACGAAAACCTGTATCTCCGTCTAGCTAGCAACTTTTGTTTGACCATTGTGACCCGCTGTTTGAACAGACACAAGCAAGATACATCACCTGACCGTACTAGCACTGAGCATTAAGAATGTGCGTAACTAATAGCAGAAAGTAATATACTGTCTGGATGTAGTAAAGATAATGGTTTTCACAGAAGTACGTGTGTATATTAATGAAGATACAGTCTTTACCATGTCCTTTTACAACAATGGACTTGCAGAGAACGATGGACTCACATAGCGTGTATTTTGACAACATTATATAAATATTTCTAGGATGAAATAAAAAGTCTGTGCTTGTAAAGCAGAATGTTGTTTTTTTTTTAAATCTTGAAATCATGTCAAATATATCGCCTATTGCTGTACATTATTAGTATAGCCTTAATAATGGAATGCAATGGAAATAACAATTTTGTAGTCTACTGAATCTCTAGACTTCAAGAAGTGTTAAGCATCGTTGCAGCTCGTCAATTGTGCGTAGTCATCAGATGGACAATCGAACTTGTAACAAATTATCTCAGATTCGGTAGGAACCTATGTATGTGTACTTCGTTTCAGAAAAAGAATTTGACAGATTGAATTCATTAGTCAAGTAGCAGTGCACAAAAGCGCAAATCGGTACTATTATGGCTTGACACGACCGAAACAATTTATACGTCGATGTGCGTGTAAATACAGTCTTAATAATGCTTTGTTCATGTATACATGTTAAATGATCTTAAACTGATTGATTGGTTGATCTTAGTGAGCCGCTAATGATAATTAGTTCGACAAGCTCAGTGTTACAGATCATATCTTGCCATTCACTAGCATGTACTCTGCAAACTCTTATATTCGTGAGCGGTGTTAGGGGGTCGATACTGCTATGCGTCATGATGCTTAGATTATGTGTATTTATGTCACAATCGTCACGTAAATAGAGGTTATCCATCACTACTTTTAGAGGTCCATGAAAACCTGGCGATGGCTTTGTAGTAGATACGTCTATTATTGAAGTCATAATCAGAGAATGTGCCGACCACTTCGATAGTAACACAAATAAGGGCGTATTTTGAGTTATGAATAGCATTGTCTCGATTCAATTTCTGATCTATTACTCACAGTGAGCTACAGCAGAGGTAAAAGCACCGGATTGGTAAACCGCAGGATCCCGAGTTCGAATTCCGCCAGGCTTTGTTTCGTATTTTACTTGCAGATAATTTTTTGAGAAAATGTCATGTTTTTTTGATTCAAATTTCGTATTTTCCTCTACATTTTGAACATGTATTAATTACTATAATAATCATTAATCTATATAATTAATCTATACTTCGTACTGTCTTCAGAAATTTTTTCCACATGTTAGTGGGGTCTACTTAAAGGAAAAGACCGAGCGCAATGATCGATGGTTTTCCAATTGCTCACTTTGTAGCAATGTACAAGTATGTGCACCACGCTCCCCCAGCATCAGGGTTTAACATCGCAGCTATAATATATTTCAGCGTGTAGAGGTCATGCCAAATCAGTAAATCATCGATTCTACATGTACCCTGATCTGTAATTATTTGGACGGCGAGCCTAATACTTGCACAAACAAAGTGTTTTAACACCCAGTAATTACTTTAAAGAATCTCGATTATACCTTCCGATAGTATAAATCAGTCATAATATTAATGTTGTGAAGTATCAAAAGTTAAGGATGTTTAGTACCATGGTCAATAATACAATGACTCTCCTTTGAAAAATCATTGAATATCAGCCAGTGGCTTCGATTATTCGCTCTCTCTTTTTTTTTCTTCTTTCTCAATTTATATGGATTGCCTTCGACATGAGGTAGCTCATTTGCAAACCGTGTCCATGCTCATCATGTGAGATCGTGGAAGTTTAAATAAGGGGGTTTAATATTATAGATAACGTTCTTCTAAATGCTAGAAAAGTAATTGTGAAAGCTTCAATTTCTAAAAGTCTGGTGCGTTAATCCTCCTTAAATAATAGGCAATATTATATCTTTCATCATCATAAACTCTAGATATAAATACTCTGTAATGTAGATATTATATCATCAGCGTTTTTATACATATCATAGTGCAATTAGCATCAAAGGCTCTACAAGATCATCCCCCAAAGTGTCACAATTGTCCCCATTGATATATGCAGAAAACATTTAATGCATCTAATTTGATATTGTAATAATGACTTGCATTATGATAATTTGTAAATATATTTTTAGGCTAGGGTACCAACATTATTTACATCAACTACATTAAACTAATAAAAATGCAAGATGTTTTTTCGTGACACTTCTAAAAAACAGCCTGAATTTCCATAAAACGGTCTTATGGAATTAATAGACGGCTCAAACAGTAGCAAAAAAGTATGCAAAGTCGCGTCAAAAAGCTGCTGGAACGTTTGCTATTGAAATAATGAAGTAAAACAAACCTATGCAGAAATGAAAACACAATTAGTTGGTCTTTACAAAGTGATCAAAACATCTAAAGTGATTATCAGTATACAGGCTGGAGACGAAATTATATGCTATTGTAACATTAATTTGACGCGTTTTTTGTGTACGAGATTCTTGTCTAATGCATTATTTTAGTAGTATGTGCTTTAAATGGTACTTATTGACATGAAACGGAGCTCGTTGTGGAGTTTATGCATTCGTTCTTCTTCAACTGCTTCGCATCGAATCAAGATATTGCAAATTTTAAATTCGAAGAAAAACTTTCAATTATGTAAAATATATTTCCAACGGAGTATGGTGTATATCAATGTGAGCTTTGAGCCAGTCTAACACAGACATATCAAAGGTCACATGTGGTGTGTCGGGACATCGTCACGAGTCATGTCTGATCAAATGGTGGACATATCACGGGTTGCATGAGTCAGAGTATAACTTTGTGGACAGTCACCACGGGTTTAGTTCCATAATAAACTTGGGTGGACATATTCACGGGTTCAGGTGCCCATGATAAACTGGTTGGACTCACTCACGGGTAATGTGTCATCGATAGGTACATATCACGGTTCATGTGTATGAATAAACTGGTGACATATCACGGTTTCATGTGTCATGATAATGGTGGAACTTATTCACGGTTCATTGTGTCATGACGGGGTGGTTATTACGTAAGGCTAGGTGACAGAGTTCCACTTACACGTTAGAACCATAAATAAATGCATTTCAACTCTAATATAAACGCAATTACTCATTGATATCCTATTGATCACTATCTCCAATCATCATCTATTTTTGTGCGTGCAGTTAACCACCTTGGTTGGTTACATGTGAGATGCAATATAAGAAATGCCTTTGAAATTGGATACCACCTCTTGTAAGATATGATACACATATGGTGACTAATATTCAGTTTTTCAACAAATGATGATTAGGCTAGTCCTTATTATCTATAGAACACTGAACCCAAGTAGTCATGATTAAGATTATTACTTGTGTAATGAATTTAATAGAAAGACGGACCAAAGTAAGAAAAAAATGGTGAGATAATGTGTCTCATTTTAAATTGTAATCAATATTATCAGATTATATATTGAATTCACAATATAACTTCCAGATTAACATAATATAAAATGAATAACTAACAAAGATACACTTGTCTTGTTATGATAAAGTATTTCTATCCAAGCCACTTACCTATGCTTCTACGAAAATTATTGACATTTGTGAAGAGCGAAACTTCGACCTATTGTGCAACAACATATGTCAGATTGTTGGTGTAATTAAGATGAACAGATTCGAGAGAACATTACTTACTAGATATCAAACTTCACAATTTTTTCTCAAATCAACATCAGATAAATATTGACTTTACAACGATCTACACACCATTCCTCTCGATGAATTCAAGGCTAGGTCCTGTTTTATTTTTTTTTAACACTCATATCAAACAGTTGCTTCTTCAAAAAAAATGGTGAAAAAGAAATATTTATATAACTCTCTAGCTGATTTAGTCATTCAAACAATTTACTTTTTTAAACTTCACTCCTGATTCTACACACAAGTACCAACTGATGCTGATTATCAAATCAAGTTATAAATTCCTCATAGTACAATAATCTATGTAGTTTGTGGTGATCAGTCTTCTAAACAGTTTTGCTTCGGAAATTCCAAGGCACACATTGTGCCCTATTGTTGTTAGGCTTAAACCCTGCTTTCATACTCGGTTTTGTTTTCTTATGAGTTTTGGACCGAAACCTAAAAATATTTATTTATGCTCAAATCGGTTTGGTTATTACACCTATTATATGTTGTTAATACAAACTGTGAAATATATTGCGGAAAATTACACTGAAGCGACGAGAGTGAGGCAATTATATCGTTATTCATTACTATTATTTTTTTTGACTTAAACATCTACTTTTATTAATAAATTATTGTTAATCCCACTACTCTCACACAAGCATTAACAAGCCAGTCACGAACTTCTGAGTTTCTTTTCTGACTTACAATACCTGTGACAACCAACGAACAAACATGGACATTGGCGTTAAATAAAAAAAATACCATTACATTTGCAAAATATTCCTACATAGCTGAAGATCAGCATGCTAAAATTTATCTTTGTTGTGCACGTTAGGTGATGCATGCTATGTATTAGTTTGTCTTTGCTATAAGCGTCATATACAATAAACACCTAATTCTATATTTTTCCATAATTAAAACTCCTGTCTATGTTAACTAGTTTATCAATACCTGATCTATATAATAATCAAGTAAGTATTTTAAAGCTCGGATCAGAATGTGACGTCCTTGAGTTGACATCACGAATTATGAACTATCTCGGAACCACGCAATTTGGTACATTCAAGCTGTTCATTTCAGCTGGCGAGAAACTAATTACACTCAAAAAGTATTCTTCTGAAATGCACTTTCCTAATTACATATCATGGCACCGGATTACACCAGCCGGCTGTTAGAAAAAAAAGAAAGGACACAACTACAACATCAAATTGCCCGTTGTTTGCATTTCATTATAAGTGCATGATTAATCTTGCCTATCTGATTCTTTAAGGTTTAATATATTTTAATGAGTGTCTATAATCAACAATGTATAAGAAATGATAAGGGAAATCCCAGAACATACTACAAGGCAGAGGAATAGTCTAGATTCAGATAGTGACAGTTTCAATTACTTCAGTCCAAATTATCAATATGAGGCGGTTACCTATCTACAACATCCACTTCCCTATACTGACATAATGATCCATTGATACCAAGCTTATGCAATAAAGTACATCCATAATATTTTACAAAATCTGGTTTTTTCTTACAGAATTTACATTTAATTCGACTTTGTTTTTTTCTTTCTCACTCCCTCTGAAGATGACATATAGAGATGGTAATTGGGTTTATTTTCACATAAAAATATGCTGTCGAGACTTATCTTTGCACATTCTGCTAGTTAACATGCTTAAACACTTAACCCTCAAGATTTTAATAAAAAGGAAGCTGTGATGTGGGCATGAACATCTTAGATCATATACGACAGAACAAAAATCTAATGAATAATCGCATTTAGCAGACGTGTAAATTGTAAAACCTGTCAGTGAATCGACCCTACCGTTTTGTTATGAATAAATGTAATAGGTAGAAATAAAAAACCCACCAATTCTCAACGACATGACAGCGATTTACAGTTTGAAGGATCTATGGACTCGAGTAAAGTCTCACTGTAATCACAAGTATCTAATAAGCCCCGTGTGGGGTCCGGTTAGATATGGTCCTCAGCACCCTTGCTTTGATCGTAGAGACGCTCTAAATGGGGCACGGGTCCTTCGGATGAGACCAAACAAACGCGGAGGGTCTCGTGTCCAGCGGCGTTGGGCACGAGAGTAAAGTGCCCTCCCTGCTAAAGGCCATGACGCAGGACACAGACTTAATTTTCACGCCTTCAACGGTCTCAATGTGACGTCTCTATATAGTATATATGATGTGAAAATATTCTAAGAGGACGTTAAAACAATAAATAATCAATCACAAGTGTTTATGATACATCATTAAAATGACCAGAGGATTCATGATTGGTCCAGACAATATTTTTTGCGTAGAACCTCCAGAGTGAGTTACTTCAATACTACCCTGTAATGTTTATTCTGTATATTTCCCTCTTGACATGTACGTAACTATGTCCTGACTTTTTATATCAACCAAATCAAATTCGCAATTTTAAAAGAGCACGTACTCCGAGGTTAATGTGTTTGAGCCAAACATTAAAAATAACATCGGGTGATACAATTTGGAATTATTCACTACTTCCTAGGTTTTATAATTGATTATTGTTACAATTGTTGTTTTTTGTTGACAGGGAAATACAAGGGGGAAAGCCAATCTGTAGAAAACGGTAAGGTTTGTGTAAAATGTAATGCAACTCATACCAGTATGATGACCAGTCTGTCAGTTCACAAGACCTTTTTTCTTTAATTTCGCAACCTTTTTCAACCACGATTATCTATAGTGTTCGTCACCAAACCTTTGTTTTACTTATCCCTCACAATGATTATCTTACATACGAAAAAACATGAAATAATGACATTCTATCTGTACAATCGAACATTTCATGAACACTTGTGTATTTATTTAATTGTCCAGTGCAGTATGATACCTCCAAATGATTATAGACAAACACTGCATAATACCGGTTATCTTTTTCTAAATCACCACCAAAGGACAAAATTTCATTTAAATTCCCTAAGTTATTCCTCGGCAGTATCTGGCACTGAAATCTTCCTGGATGATATGTTCGTGTGTTTAGTTATTACGTAGGCTAGGTAGCAGAGTTTCACTACACATGCATTTCAACCCTAATAAAACGAAAATTGATCTGTCATTTAAACCATTGATCATTGTCAATCATCAGTCTATTATTTGGCTGTGTGCATGTTACACCGTTGGGGGTACATGTATATACTATGAAGAATGCCTTTGAATTGGATACCTCTTGTCAAGATAATAATACACATTATGGTGACTAATATCAGTTTCAAAATGATGAATAGGTTACGCTTATTTTTATAGAACACTGCACCCAATAGTCATGATTAAGATATTATTACTTTGTGTATGAATTAATAGAAATGAAAAAATGTGTAGATAATTTATTTTAAATGAAGCTCTTAATCAAGAGTTATGATTTGAATTCACAAATGTAACTCATGATTAACTAAATATAAATAATAACAAACAAAGATCCATTGTTGGTTATGGTAGATATTCTACCAAGCCCTTGTCTATGCTTCTCACGAAAATATTGACATTTGTGAAGGCGAAACTTCGGACCTATTGTGCAACAACATATGTCAGATGTGGTGTAAATTAAATGCGGATTCGAGAAGAACTTCTAATAAATTTGAAATCACAGATTTTTTCTCAAATCAACATCAAAATGATTGACTTTACATGACTCTACACGACCATTCCTCGCGATGAATTAAAGACTAGTTGTTTTTTTTACATTATAAACAGTTGCTTCTTCAACAAAAATGGGAAAAGGAAATATTTATAATTATCTAGTGATTAGTCATTCAAAAAATTACTTTGTTAAACTTCACTCTGATTCTACGCACAAGTACTCTGAAGCTGATATCAAATCAATGTTATAATTCCTCATAGACAATATCTATGTAGTTTGTGGTGATCAAGTCTTCTAACAGTTTGTTGGAATTCCCAAGGGCACACATTGTGCTCCTTTGTTAGCTTACCTGCTTTCATTACTTTTTTTTCTTTATTTTTGGCCGCCTAGGCATATTACTTTGCTCAATCGGTTTGGTATTACAGCCTATTATATGTTGTGTAAACAACTGTGAAATAGCGAAAATTAAACTGAAGCGAGAGTGAGGCAATATACATTATCCAATTATTATCATTATTTACTTGAACATATTTTATTATATAAGTGTAATAGATATACAAAAGGATAGGAAACAAGGTCTCACAATTTCTGAGTTCCTTTTCTGACTTATAATCCTGTGAACCAACCACGAACAAAAACATGGCATGGCGTTAAATAAAAAAAAAAAAATTACATTTGCAAAATATTCCTACGAATAAGTGAAGATTCAGATGGTAAATATTCTTTGTTGTGAAGTAGGTGATGCATGCATATATTATTTGTCTTTATAAGCGTCATAATAATAAACATAATTATATTTTTCATAATAAAATCCTGTCATGTACTAGTATTATCAATACCTGTCATATAATATAATCAGTAAGTATTTTAAAGCTCGGATTCAGAATGTGACGTCCTTGAGGTGACATACACGAATGATGACACTTCTCGGAACCCGCAATTTGGTAAATTAGCTGTAAATCTCAGTGGCGAGAAACTAATTACACAAAAGTATTCTCTGAATGCACCTTTCCTATTACATATTCATGTGCACCGGATTACACAGCGGGTTAGAAAAAAAAGAAAGGAAAACTTAAAAATCAAATTGCCCGCTTTTGCATTTCATTATAAGTGCATGATTAACTCTAACAATGGTTTAATATTTTTATAAGTGTTTATATACAACAGTGTATAAGAATGATAAGGGTAAATCCCCAGAACAATCAGGCAGAGGAAATCTAATTCAGTATGACAGTTTCAATTACTTCAGTCAAATTATCAATGAGGCGGTTACCTATCTACAAAATTCATTACCTATACTGACAATATGCCATTGATCAAGCTTATGCAAAATGCATCCATAATATTACAAATTGGTTTATTCTTACAAGAATTTACATTTAATCGACTTTGTTTCTTTTTATCTGTCACTCACACCTCTGAGTATGACATATAGAGATGGAAATTGGTATTATCACATAAAAATGCTGGAGACTTCTTGCAACATCTTGTTAACATCTTAAAATAACCCAAGAGGTTAAAAAAATGAAGCTGTGATGTGGCATGATAAATCTTATCAATCATCGAAGAAAAAAAATCTAATAATATCGCATTTAGCAGCACGTGAAATGAAAACTGTCATGAATCGACCCCGTTTTGTATGAAATAAATTATAGGGTGAAAAAAACCCACCAGATTTCAACGAAGGACAGCGGATTATACAGGTTTAAATGTAATACACTGTAATTCACAAGTATCTATAGCCCCGTGGGGTTCCGGGTTAGAATAGGTCCTCAGCACCCCTTGCTTGTCGTAAGAGGCGACTAAATGGGGCGGTCCTTCGGATGAGACCACAAAAACGGAGGTCTCGTGTCACAGCAGGCGTGGCACGATAAAGATCCCTCCCTGCTAAAAGGCCATGAGCGCCGAGCACAGACCTTAATTTTCAGCCCTTCACCGGCAATGTGACGTCTCTATATATATATATGAGTGAAATATTCTCAAGAGGGACGTAAAACAATAAATAATCAATCACAAGTGTTATGATATACATCATTAAATGACCAGAGATTCTGATTGGTCCAGACAATATTTTTGGCGTGAACCTCAGAGTGAGTTTACTTCAATACTAACTTTGTAATGTTTATTCTGTATTTCCCTCTTGACCAACTGTATATTTCCTGACCTTTTTATCAACCAATCAAATTGCGCATTTTAAAGCACGTATCGGTTAATGGCTTTACCAAACATTAAAATAACCATTGACTACAATTTGGAATTCATTCTATCCTAGGTTGTAATTGTTGAAATTGTAAATGTTGTTATTTGTTGAAGGAATATGGGGAAAGCATTGTGAAAAGGTAAGGATTGTGTAATGTACATGCAATATACCAGTATATGACCAGTCTGTCATTCACAAACTTGTGTCTTAATTCGCAACTTTTTCAACCACGAAATCAGGTCGTCACAAATTTGGTTACTTTCCTCTCACCATGAAATTTTAATCTAAAAAATAATAAGACATTCTATCGTAAAGAACATTCATGACACATGTATTTATTAATGTCGGTGCAGTAGCGTCCAAAAGATTATAACAAAACTGCAATAATACCGGTATTTTTTCTAAATCACACCAAAAGGAAAATATTTAAAATTCCTAGGTATTCCGGCAGTTATCTTTGAATACTTCCGGCTGTGATAGTCTGTCTACATACTTCCCGTGTGATAGCCTTGGCTCCATCCACTGTCTACGCGCTTTAGTATATTCACTGTCACCAGTCTTACAGGAATGATTTACCATGCATCTAACTAAGAAAGAAAAATTCTCGACGGGAACAAATAAATAACCAACCAGCCATGGATCTGTATTCAAAAGCTGTTTTGAACAATACTTGATGTTAATTGTTGCTGTTCATTTTGAACGCTGAAAAAATACCCTCATCGGAAGTCAGTAAAACTTATCAAGGTTAACAATTCACTTTGTTGATGGGGTAAATTTTCAAGCAATCAAAGTCAAAATTGAATGTTACCCTAGCAATACAATAAATTCTGTATAATCACATTTGAAATTTCGGTGTTTTTTTTTTTTTCTTTCACAGAGATAGCTGTAGCCTTTGTAATAATTGTTGGGCGCTCGCTTCAAAACTGGAAGGTCCTTTGTTGGTTCCGATCCGATGTCACTCAGTCGTCGAATACTACCTGAACTTAAAAACATGTTTTGCTAAATAATGACTCAATATGGTATTTCATGTTTGGAGACCATGTCTTCCAAACATCTGTTGGAATTTCTATGGGCCACTAATTGTGCCCACTTATTGGAGACTATTTTTATATTCATTACGAAGCAGAAGTTAGGGATAAAAAACAAAAAGCTTGCCCGTGTCCTTCAACCTTACATTATAAGTATATAGACGATGTCTTGTCAGTAGCATCACATAATGTTCACAATTATGTCCATTTGATATATCCTGACGAACTCGAAATAAAGACACCACAGAATCTGACAGATCTGCTTCATATTTGGATATTATACTTAATGATTGACCCTAATGGCAGACTGACAACTACATTAATGATAAACGTGATGAACTTTGACTTTGCAATCGTCAACTTTCCTTTTCTATGTAGATATGCACCACTATCACCTGCTTAATGGTATGTATGTCTCTCAGTTTGATTCGATACGCAAGGGCATTCCATGCGTATGAGGACTTTTTAAAGCGAAGCCAACTACTAACCAAAAAAGTTGATTGTTGCAGGGTTTAACGAATCTCTCGTTTACCGTCATCATTTCGCAAATTCTACGGTCGCTATAAATGATCTAGTTTGCGATTACAAATTATCACTAAGTCATATGTTGACTGATTTGTTTCATACCCTTTGTTCGACTGTCATTTTCGTACTTAGATTTGACGACGGGTAACCCCGTTTACCTATGTTTCGACTACGGGCTCACGGCGGGTGTGACGGGTCAAGCAGAGAATGCTTACTCCTCCATGACACCTGATCCTGCCTTCGCTTTTGTCGGAGGTCTGTATTGCTACACTCGATTTTATATATATGTTTTTGGGCCTATGATTACGATTAAACATTGTTTACTTCGCCATTTTTATATGTTTATAGTTGGTTGGTTGCATGTTAGAAGCTACGTTCCCACCATCACGATTCGCGGCATGATAGAAATCGTGGTCTTGATGTTTAAAAAGTAATAAGTTCAAGGGTCAGTCGGGCGGTATATACAC